>CM076572.1:1301234688-1301463555 GCA_034641835.2 Pinus albicaulis | reverse complement strand
TTCAGATTCTTCATGCCCATAGTTATTGCAATAAGCACATTCAACTTCATTTAGATTAGGAGAAAAGTTGTTATAGGTATTCTTCTTTGTTTCAATATCAACCCTTTTCTTTCTTGCTTCTCTTGTCATGATGGTTTTATATGCAACACATTGAGCAGCTTTATGGCCAAAATTGTGACATGAAAAACATTGTCCATTGAAGAAGAAATTTTTGCGATCATGAAATCTTCTACTTGAATTTACCTGTTGATTGGGGCTTCTTTGAAAGGTATTCCTGTTAGTGTTCCTTGCATTAAGATGATCATGCTTTACCTGTAAAGATTCTTTATTCCCTTGCTGAGTGGCAGAATTTTGTAAACCAGCTGTAGCTGCTTTTAGATAATTTGGTGCTGAAGCTTGAGAAGATTATCCAATATATCCAAGACCTATCTTTATAAGAGGAGAACGTTGTACCTTGATAATCTCATCTAAGGTTTCAGATCCTTTAGCAAATCTAAAATTCAGAGTCTTTGCTTTCTCAAATTATTTTCTCACACTTACCACTTCACATTCTAATTTCTCATTGTGTTTCTTTGCCTCTTCAACCTGCTTTTCCAGAGTCTCGATGGTTATTTTCCTTTCTTCTAAGAGAATTTTATATTCTTCTAAGAGAATTCTGCTTTGTTCTAAGCGTATTTTGAGTTGATTGTTCTCTTCAAGAAAATCAATGTCCTATAGAGCATCCACAAAAGTATCATTTTCTTCTTTAGATTCAAAATCCATGAGAAGTCTAAGATGTTGTTCACATTCTTCCTCACTATCAGATACCCCATCACTGTCATCATGAGTATAGTAACTTCTTCTAGTGCTAGACCGGTTCTTATTTCTAGCTAATTCCTTTCCTTTTGCAGGTGTTTCTTTGTGAGGACACTTAGCAGCATAATGACCAACTCTTCCATAGTTAAAACATTTGAAAGGAAGCTTACCTCTAAACCGTCCTGTACCAAGTTGAAGTTTCTTTACAAAATTTGCCTCATCTTCTTCCGAAATATATCCTGATCCTTCTGCTTCTTGTACTTCTTTCCCTTTTGTAGAAGCTCTAAAAACAACTTCTTTGACTTCAGATGGTCCTCCTCTTCTCATTTCATATGCAGTCAGTATGCCATGGAGTTGCACCACAGTAAGATTTTGAAGATCCTGTTTTTCTTCAAGAGCAGAGACTTTTGACTCAAATTTTGTCGTTAGCGATCTCAAAATTTTCTCAACCAAAGTAGTTTCGGTTATTGTTTCTCCCATATTTTTCATACGATTTACAACATCATCAAGACATAAAAAGAAACTGGCAATACTCTCATCACTATGCATCTTTAAATTTTCATATTCAATTCTGAGAGTTTGGAGTTTTGCACTTTTTACCTTTGCATCACCTTCATAACTCAGAATGATTTTGTCCCATATTTCTTTTGCTGTATTCAGCTGCATGACTTTGACAAATTCTGATTCTGTTAGACTTCCTGTTATAGCATTGATCGCTTTTGCATTTGATTCATAATTCTTCCTTTCAGTTGGATCTGTTGGTGTAGCAGCTGGATATTGATATCCTTGTTCAACAATGGCCCATACATCTGCTCCCATAGACTGAAGAAAGGATCTCATCCTCATTTTCTAGAAGATTAAATTGCTTCCATTGAAGAGCGGAGGCTTGATAGATGTTGTTCCTTCTTGATAGCTCATCTTGCTTGATCTTCCTTCTAGCGGCTAAGCTTTTTCAGAAGGACCTGCTCTGATACCAATTGTTGGGAAAAATACTAAGAGGGGAGGGTGAATCAGTATTTAGTGCAGACAATCAAACTTTTACTTTTTCCTTTCTAAAAACCCATACGCTACTTTACTGAAGGAAACTAGCGTATATACGCGGATATCCTTTACAGAACTCGCGTATGTCCAGAGATCTAATTATGTGTTTGAATCTTAACTCAGATCATTGCATTATTCATTCATCAGATATTTCAGAAACAGTAAACAGGTGCAGACAGAACAGAATAATCATCACACATATGAAACACACATGAACACCGGGATTTTTAGGTGGAAACCCAATTCGGGAGAAAACCACCGCTGCCATTGCTTCAGCCTTCAAAATTTATTATTAAGAAAACTTCTTACAATCATGTACTGGTGCAGACTCAAACCAAAGACGCTAAAGACTCCACCGCAGGGTAAGGCTACAACCTTCAATAATGTTCTACCTCCCCGAAGGGGAGCTACAACTTCTCGCTTTCACACTACCTTTCCTTCGAAGGGAGAGCTATGACCCCCTGAACTCGTTTACCAGCCTCTCTTGGAAGGGAGCTACAACCCCCTGACTGAAGGCTTCGACCCTCAGCACCACTGCAAACCACGTTTCATCAATTTTCAAACTGGATCAAATAGCTTCAACACAACCCTTTAATTATCAACAATCATACCTTGCTCATTGCTTCAAACAGAACATTGAGACCACTGTAACCAGAATATCAGATATAACCCAGACTTCAGAATAGATATGCAGAAACACATTCAACCTTCAGAAACCATTAGATCAGAAATAATACGCGCTTTTATTTAATCAGACTTGCGTATATACGCGCTTTCTAGAAGACGAACCCACGTATACTTCAGTGCATTTTCCAAGGAAAAACCCTAACTGTGCATACGCGCTTTTCCTTCCACAGAACCGCGTATACACACGCTTTTCATGAAACGAACCTGCGTATAGATCTGTAAAAGATTAACTTTGCAGTACAGACCAAATGTATAAAATTACCTAGATTTCTTCAATCTCTTCAATAGGTTTGCGCCGGGTCTTCTTCACTTCTTTTCAGATCATCCTTGACATTCATCATTTCTAGATCTAGAGATCTTGAGCCTTCATCATGTTCATAGGTGCATCATAGATTCAGATCTATCAATTAGGAACAGGGTTCAACCATACAGATATACTTCAGAGTGAAGTATTCATCAAAGCCCAGACATCTACCCTACCTTTGCACCATGAATTTCTTCTCCTTATATAGGGTTACCCTTTATCAATACCATGAGCCAAAACCACATTAATTTCGATGGTATTCCTGGACGGGGTCACATAGACGAATCATTACTCAATACAATGGGTCAGTACCATGGTGGTTACCCCTGGTTTTTACATATTTAGAGTGCTTTTTCCCATACGCGACTTGGCACGTTATTTCCCGCGTGCATACTCTACTTTGTCTAGAAAAATCCGCGTATGCCTTGAGACATACTCTTTTCATCATGTTTTAGCACATACTGACATTCCTTCCATCATTACCTTCTGTACTCATTGTAGATATATCAGATTTACATCATTTAACAAGTTCATCAAGTCAAAAACAACTTCGTCAAGTAGGTTCCATCATCTTCATCAAGTGGGTTGCCATCAAGGACAACACTCTGCATCATATTGCCAACAGAGATCCCCCAAATTCCTCATTTTTGCACAAACCCTAGTTTCTTGCTACAACTTGGCAATTTTCTAAGCTAGGCCTGTGTTTTTCCCTTTTGGACCCCTTCCCCTCACTCAATCTCTGAAATTCCACTTTCCCTTGCTTCCTAACATCCCTCCCTACTTCCAATTTTTTTTTCAAGAATTTAGAAGCCCCTTATCCCCTTCATTTTGCTTCATTTCGACAAATCCCTTGTTCCACACATCGGGATAGGTTTTAATCCAATGATTTTTCTGAGCACGAAAAGATGAATTTGGGAAAATTGAGAGAGGCTTTTGTCCATAACAGGCCAAGGAAGAAAAAACTCCTTCACTTTTTATACAGGTGTCATGGTTTTATAGAAAGATAAATAATACCGCTGCCTCAGGAGAATTGATGAACCTCTGAAGTGACCTTGGGAAAATCAAGATTTCTCCTAGCTTGGTTGGCCAAATGACTTTCATGATGAGTCAAATGATAACTAGACACAAATATATTTCCAATGAGATATCATGAGCTCAATTTGGAGTTGAGGAAGACCTTCCAAATTTTACTGCAACAACACTCTGCCTTGAGGCAGCCTCATTCTGCTCATTTTGACCAGTTTTGGGAGATTTGATTTTTGACAAGGCAAATAAACTCCAAATTGAAAAATTCTGGTTGGGTTGGAAATTATTCTCAATAATATTTTCAACGAGCTATCCCGTGCCCCATTTTGACACTGGGAAGGCCTAAAACAGCCTCCTGCAAAAACGCGCTACGCATTGGGTTGCTTGCGCGGCGCATTGAGCTGAAACACAAAAAAAATTGCCAGTCCTCTCCAACATCAAATTTGCTTGGTTTCTCTAGGTTTGAGTAAGTCAAATCCACTCCTCTATTGCTCATAACTCATGATTGGTGTTTATTATGAGTTTGATTATGAAGATTTGAGTACAAAACTAAACCCTACTATCTTGTTGAGAAGTGCCTCCTTAGGGTTTTGCAACTTGTTTTGGTGTCAATCATCCCACCTCCCCACCTTGTTTTTTCCCATCTCCCATCACTGTTATCTCATCACTACACTATGCCATCTATCCCTGCAAAAATAGACAAGATTCATCATTTAGCCAAAAATCAAAGTGGAAACAAAAACAGAGTTAGAGTGAAGTGTCAAAGGTTTCAAACATTGAAAAAGTGGGTGTGCCCAAATAAAAAATCAAAATCCCTGTCATAAGAGATATGTTTGTGTTCCAATAATCCAATTACATGCCAAGAGACATAAGGGAAACCAAGACAAATCATGGAGGAGTGAAGAAATCACGTTGAAGGCCGAAAATGTGTTGCAGTTGCAGAGTGCGGCGTGTTGGGCTATGGCACGGCGCACATGGAGTGTGCGGCGCATTGGGCAGTTTTCTGCAGTATAAAAATACACTGGCGCGGCGCACATGGCATGCGCGGCGTGTTGGGCTGTTGTGCGGGGCACAGAGCCAGAACTCAAATTTTTGTCATTTGTTTCAAAAAACTCCAATCCGCTTGGTTCTTCTCGCTCCAAGAAGTTTATGAAATTGCCATTAACATGTTTGGTGCTCATTGAAGTGGATTATGAGAGTTTGTGATGTCAAATTGCAAACCCTATTACTTTGTTTGAAGCTGCTCTTTAGGGTTTTGAATTAGAGTTTTAAAATTGGTTTTTGGTGCAAAAATTCTTCAACTTTATTTCCCTATCTATTGTTCCTTTCCCATCAGTGTTATATTATCATTATAGCCTATTTTTTATTTCCTCTTACATCTCTAAGAGGCATTCACTCCTAAAACCCTATTCCCTCATATCCCAAGTTACTCATTCCTAAGTCCCATTACCCCTATCCCTAAATCCTTTCATTCCCTTTTCTTATCCCTTTCCCTATAATTTACAAAAAGTCCCCAAACCCCACATTCCCCAAACATAATCAAGTGAATGTCTTCACATTGTAAAATTCACTTGACTGAACCATATTGCTACCACTGTACTATTTCCCACAGTTCTATACCCACTGTTCCATATTCCTCACAGTCCCTCATTTCCTACTTGGTATACATTTGGAATTGAAACAAAACACCAATTGCTCATTTTCAACCAACCAAACATACACTTGTCATATACATTACAACACCATGACAGATAGTGAGTCATCATATGAACAAGACAGTGATTCCGCCACTGAACTGCATGCACCGGGAGAACACTGAAAACGTCAGAAAAGGGAGGATAGACTCCGAATATTGGCCGAAGCTTCTTTGGCTGAGCATGGCACTTGATGGGGGACCTTCAGTCCAAATTTCAAGGAATTTGGAGAAAAGTTTGTCAATTTTTAAATTTTTGGTTAGAAAACAGATTTTCCTGTCCGACGCGTCGCGCCACTTGGCGCGCGCTTACGTTTGGGACATCTTTTGGAGGAAAACTTGATATTTTTGGGTTTTTTATGATAAATTATGCATGCTCAAGAATGGCTGAGAGATTTCATCAAGTTCTGGATTGCCCAAAGGGTCAAAAACACCTTGAAAATGGCCTTTCTGCCACTTTTTGCACACACAAGAACCAGTCTTGGGATATTGAAGTTATGGAGGGGAAAGTGACATCCAAATCCAAAACTTCCACTTGGGTTGGATAGCAGACATCCAGGGCTTTCCAAAGAGATATCATGAGCTCAATTTGGACTTCGGAAAGTGCCTCAAAAATAGGCTCCAAGTGGCGCGACGCATTGAGTTTTTGAGCGCGGCGCATAGAGAAATTTGGCCTCATTTTCACTTTTCAGCTCAGAAATTCGCCCAGTTTTGACTAGTTTCACTTTTTGATGTAACTATTGATCTATATTGATGTAATTTGATGACTATGATGTAATTTTGGCTCATATTTACTTGTTCTAGAGGATTCATTCACTAAAAAGTGAAAATTAAATGAATGAATCAGTTTCCTCCCATATAGAGGCAAGTTGTTTGATTGCCTAGATTTCAGTTCCTTGTTTAGAATTGGTTGAAACAACTCCTAGAATGATGAGCTCGACCCCTAGAGGCATGGGATGGTGTTAGGATTGTCTATATTATGTATTTTCTCAATAATTTTCAAAGGTTGGATACTTGGGAATTGTTTGGCACTCCATGGTACATCACTTCTGCATTTTTGGCTAAGGAAAGACCAGGGTTTTGCAGCACTTGTTGGGATCCTTGTGGCTCTGAGTTTTGATGGTGTTTCTTCTCATGTATTTTTAAGTTTCATTAATGTTTATATGTATCATTTCCCTTCTCTACTCTTCCTAAATTAAACAAATCAGTGTTAAAGGTGGAATCCAATAGTTTGCTTTGCTCTGCCTTTAGTTTTGTTTGATTTTATATGTTTTCATCTGTCTGGAGAGGATCCTTGAGATCTCTTGCCCTCTCCAGCTCCTCAACAGTCTAACCATCCATATATTCATTTCAAGACATCAAAATCATTGCCTACCCTGCCCCAATTAGAACTCTGTAGAAACTAGGCTTCATCCCTGCACCCAAAATTGCCTTTCCCTTGTTTTCGACAAAAACCCCAAAAAATCATTTCAAACTCTTTGATATATATACCTAGCCTAAAATTAGTTCTTATTTCAGTCATCTCAAGCCCTATTGATACATTTTTTCTGAGATTGACTTGGAGAGAGCCCTCTCCTGTTCTGGTAGGGCTAGCTACCAGACTGAGCGTGGTTTGATGTTACCCTGAACTCTGCCTTCCTTTAGCCTGAGGTAGATTTAGGCAATGACATAGTGGCGACCATACTGGGGATCAAAAATGGTTTTCTTTTTGGTGTTATTTGTTTCATAAGCTACAGATGGAGCCTGAAGTTATGCCAGGTAGCCTTCGAAACGCTCTTGCTTTGCATTAGCAAAGTAGATAAACGCTGCTTCAGTCAATCTCCGGTTTAGCTTGTAAACGTAACATCTAACTTGTAAATTTCCCCAGTACTTGTATCAAGTTCAGATCTGATGGTTGATGGTGGACAATGATCAGACATAAGAAGGCTGAAATCATTCACCTGGTGACTCCTGTAAAGACTCCACTGGAGGACTAACTCTTTCTTTGAGAAAATGAAAGGATCTTACACAAAGTTCAGATATCCAAAGTGGAATGGTATTCAGGATCTAGTCTGCTTTCTTGAAAATTACTTCTTTGCTGTTCTTGAAGCTATCTTGAAAGTTTTTCAGAATTTGTTGTATGATAAAGGTGATCAAAAACTTCATTCAACCTATTCAAAAAGTGTAAATACTGAGTTTCCCTTTGATCCTGGCCTCCTTACTTTTCCCACATGTTATGATGGCTCTATTCAGAGTGATGAGCCTAGAGAAAACAAAACTGATCCTGTCACTCTTGTATATACTCCTACACCTTTTATAGTCCCAGATCAGTATAAACCTCTTGTTTTACCTTCTGCTCTCCATGCTTTCCCTGCAAATTATTACCTTTATTTTCCAAGATTTGACGGTGAATATAACAATGTCAACGTTGAGCAACATGTGCAGAATGTTGAGACTTTTCTAGATCTTTTTGAAGTTGATGAAGAAGATGTTAGTATCAGACTTTTTGCTCTTTCTTTTCAAGGCCAAGTGAAGAGTTGGTTCAAAGCCTTGCCTGATGCGAGCATCTTATATTTTCAGCAGTTCGTCAAAGTTTTCCTTGACAGGTGGATGATCGGACAGAACCTTTTCTTGATTATAGAAGAGTATAACCAACTGAAAAGACTGCCAGGGGAGATAGTACAACAATTTTCTGCTAGATTTAACCAAGTATATTTGTCGATGCCAGCTAATATAAGACCTTCTCCTAGATCTGTCTCTTGCAGTACCCAGGTGCCTTTGATCCGAAAATGGAGTTTCAACTGAGAGAAAGGAATATTGCAACACTTCAAGAAATGAAAAACAAGGCAGTGAATGTAGAAGCTCATTTGCTGATCCGAATAGCAAGGTTGAAGGAAGAAGAGATGAAAAACATAGATCCAGAGAAATCGACATCTCTAGAGGTAAAGCTTGACATGTTGGTAAGTGCAGTAGAAGAGATGATGCAAAAGAACACCACAAGGAATGAGAATAATGTTCAAGCCCATGGCTCGCTGATTGAAGAAGAACAAGTTGCTAGTCCAAAAAATTTTGTTTCTTATCCCAATTTTCATAGTGATTGTTTTATAGATCATCTGGGAGAAGAGAGAGCTGTTGATATGATATGTATGCTTGATGATTTGCCTCAGTTTGATCAGTATGATGATGATTATGTTCTCCAAACAGAAACTAATCTTGCAGACAAATCAACACCTAGTTTGTGGAAGGAGGAAGTCCACTTTCAGCAGCTCGAGTACAGTGATCAACCGGTGCATATCAGCTATGACAATGACGAGGAAAGTGCAACAAGTTTTGAAGTAAGTGAAGGATCTTTTCCTTTTTGTTTTGATTCATTTCAGTTCATCAGAGACAATTTTCATACAATCAGAAATTGACTGTCAACAAGCCTTGATCTGAACCATCTTGAGGGTAATGAAAACCTTGTTCAAGACTTCTCATATTCAGATTTGCAGCCCCCGAATGCCATTGATTGTCAAGTTGCATATGAAGACTTAGAAGCTAGCACATATGATCAAATGATACAAGGTGACTCCGTACCATTTTGTTTTGAATCATTCCAGCTTTTGAAGGGTAAATTACATGGTAAATCTTCAAATGAGCAGCCTGTAGGAAATCAAAAATTTCTCAATTTTAATGTTGAGGATGAGACAGATAGCGAAGTTCTTGAGCAAGTTGTTAATGAGAAATCTTCCCCTGAAATGACTGATGAAATTATTCTGGATAAAATTGAAGATCAGATTACAGATGAAGGTGTGGCAGCCGAAATACATGATTTGATGATGCAAGAGGATTTTGTACCCTTTTGTTTCAAAGCTTTTCAGTTTATAAAGCAGAATCTTCGTAATATCTCTAAAGAAAAAGATGAACAGTCAGTAGGATGTCATACAGTTTCAATGGATACATTGCAGTAGTCTTCTCAAGTTTTTTATGATCCTATTGCTCGTGTGTTGGATGATGTTTGCTGTAAAAATTATTCTCCATTGGCTAATCATGTGTCAGGAAATAATGTTGATAATAATATTGTTCAAAAGTCGACTTCATTGTATTGTGCAATAGATTTTTCATTACCAAGCACATACCAAAGTTTGCAGTCATATGAGGAGATTGATAAAGGAGACTTTTGTTCTATTTGGAATCAGCAACATAGTTTGGTTATTCATGAATTTCAGGATCCTTTTGATAGCTTGCTGCAATCACCAAAGAAAAACAACACAGATGTGAGGAAACTCCTAATATCCAGCTATGAAAATTACCTGGACCAGAGCAGTGATGTGTTAATGGGAATCAATAGTTATGTTTATGAAGATCCTTTTGCAGTGTTCTTGAAGTCATCCAGTCAATTCATGTTTTGTAAGTTTATCAGTAGTCAACTTGATTTCGAGTTTCCATGGGAGTTGCCTTTCGATTCTTCCCTTTTCCTGCGCATCAGAAAGCATTTGGGAAGAAATCAAGTAGCAGCCAGGATGCTTACATGGTTGCATTGGTTGTTTCATTTCACTTGATCAGGTGATGAATGGAACAATTAGAGTAGGTTGTATTGAATAAGCTCTACTTTGAGCATATTTTTCAGTTTGTCAGTTGTGCTTAAGTATCAAGTCAGTTTTTAGTTGAGTGAGAGTCAGTTTGTGTCATCAAGTCATCAGTTTTCAATCATGCATTTCAGCTTGAGTTTTTGATTCCATTGCCCAATGGATGAAGGCACTGTCTGCTTTCCAAAGATCTGTAGTTCTTGGCACCTCCAAGGAGCTACCATCCCCATTGGAGCAAATGTTAGTGTCAGTCTTTGCAGCCTTCCTCCAGTGATCAAACATGCTCTTACAAGGTGATTTTAAGGTGTCAAGGTCAAATTTTGTCATTTCAGTGAGTCTTCAAGTAAAATTTGGTCACTAGGTATTAGGTCTAGGGTTTGCTTTTACTCCTGTCAAAGTTGTCCAAATGTCGGTCCATGTCACCATTCAGCTGAGTGTACCATCATTCAAAGGGTTTTCATCATCATGTCAAGTTCCAAAGAGTCATTTTATACCTTGTTCATGCTTCAGTTGTGCCTAGGTAAGGTCCATTTCCCTCTCCTACGGTTTTGGAGGTAATTTTTCTTGGATGGTCAACTCATCAGAAAACCTTGTATCCTGATGTTAATACACTTTCCCCTATCCTTAATGTACCTTATTAAACACTTCCAATCACTGAGATCCCCTAAATTCCTCATTTTTGCACAAACCCTAGTTTCTTGCTACAACTTGGCAATTTTCTAAGCTAGGCCTGTGTTTTGCCCTTTTAGACCCCTTCCCCTCATTCAATCTCTAAAATTCCACTTTCCCCTGCTTCCTAACATCCCTCCCTACTTCCAAAATGTTTTTCAAGAATTTATAATCCCCTTATCCCCTTCATTTCGCTTCATTTCGACAAATCCCTTGTTCCACACATCGGGATAGGTTTTACTCCAATGATGTTTCTAAGCACAAAAAGATGAATTTGGGAAACTTGAGAGATTTTTTTGTCCACAACAGGCCAAGTAAGAAAAACCTCCTTCACTTTTTACACAGGTGTCATGGTTTTAGAGAAATGTCAATAATACCGTTTCCTCAGGAGAATTGATGCACCTCTGAGGTGACCTTGGGAAAATCAAGATTTCTCCTAGCTTGGTTGGCCAAATGAATTTCATGATGTGTCCAATGATAACTAGACACAAAGATCTGTCCAATGAGATATCATGAGCTCAATTTGGAGTTGAGGAAGACCTTCAAAATTTGACTGCAACAACACTCTGCCTTGAGGCAGCCTCATTCTGCTCATTTTGACCAGTTTTGGGAGATTTGCTTTTTGACAAGGAAAATGAACTCAAAATTGAAAAATTCTGGTTGGGTTGGAAATTATACTCAATAATATTTCCAAAGAGCTATCTCACGCCCCATTTTGACACCGAGAAGGCCTCCAAAAGCCTCCTGCAAAAAGGCGCTACGCATTGGGTTGCTTGCGCGGAGCATTGAGCTGAAACACAAATTTTTTTGCCATTCCTCTCCAACATCAAATTTGCGTGGTTTCTCCAAGTTTGAGTAAGTCAAAGCCACTCCTCTATTGCTCATAACTTGTGCTTGGTGTTTATTATGAGTTTTATTACGAATATTTGAGTACAAAACTAAACCCTACTATCTTGTTGAGAAGTGCCTCCTTAGGGTTTTGCAACTTGTTTTGGTGTCACCCCACCTTGTTTTTTCCCATCTCCCATCACTGTTATCTCATCACTACACTATGCCATCTATCCCTGCAAAAATAGACAAGATTCATCATTCAGCCAAAAATCAAAGTGGAAACAAAAACAGAGTTAGAGTGAAGTGTAAAAGGTTTCAAACATTGCAAAAGTGGGTGTGCCCAAATAAAAAATCAAAATCCCTGTCATAAGAGATATGTTTGTGTTCCAATAATCCAATTACACGCCAAGAGACATTGTTACACCATTTTTTGGTCATCTAACTCTTCATCATTAGATGGACCCAAGTACACCATGTAAGACCAGTTTTACCCCAAGTAAAACTGCTTTCACTATGTTAATTAAGAAACCCCAAAAGGAATAATTAATTAAACCATAATTTAATTATTATTCCCAATCATGTTTAACCCAAAAACAAAGAAATTAATGAGATAAACCCATAGTTATCTTATTATTTTCTAGGAATAATTATTTAAATAATATTCCTTGTTAAATATGACCAAACCAACCACCATTAATCAAATAAATCATTATTTATTTGATTATATCCCAACCACTTCCTTAAAAAGATAAATAAATCATTTATTTATTTATTTTTCACTAATCAAGGGATTTGACCCAAGTCAAACATCCTTTCCCTCCAACAAATAATAATAAAATATTCCATAGAGGTGGATCTAGATGTGATTAACATTATTTTAATCATGCACCAAGATCTAGAAGGACCCAATATTTTGTTATAAATAGGAGGGTTTTCCCCATCATTCTTCACCTTTTGTTGCATAGAAGATCACTCTGGATCTATACACTTGGTCTCATTTCTACCATTTTTGCTCCCATTGAGCTCTACCTTCTACATTGGGTTTTCTACATCTACAAGAGAGAAAGCTTAGATCTGAAGTGCTGAGGACTACAAAGAACCCATCCCATTGAGGAGATCTGGATACACCTTCTTGTTTCCTCCCAGGTGCCCCGTAATATAAAAATTCATTCAAAAAATCGTGTTCTTGTCTTGTCTGTTGGATGCATGGAGCAAACTCTTTACTTTACTGCTTAATATCTTTCCATTTATAGATCTGTTTGTTGCAGCACTTTAACTACTAATTGCAGATCTGAAGATGTTTTGCAGCCATTGTTGTTGTTAGGGCTATTAGTTATGCGTAGCTAAAGTGGTTCTTTTTCGTACGCTTCGACAAAGAATTCATACTAACAAATGGCGACTCCACACGGGTTTTAAATTACGACCGCTGTCGTTTTTCATATTCCTGCATATCCAGCTACTTCAGGCCCTAGGGCTTCTTTTTTAGCCGCTTAGTTTTTCTCTTTTCATGTCATTTTTCTCACATAAAACCCTAAAAACCTAAAATTTCTAACTTCCGTGTGTTTCTGGCCCTATTGCGCAGGTAAGCGACACCAGCCGCACCTGAGACGGCAATTTTTCAGAAAATCTGCCGCCGAAACAGCCGGACCGGGGGGGTCGCACCTTTTGGCCCAAAACCTGCGACCTGGACGCACTTTTCAGCCTGTAACCTGCGACCTCAACCAAAATCAGGTCAGAACCTGCGACCTGCCTTTTTTCCAGCATTTTTTCTGTAATTTTTCTGGGTTCTGCTGCAGCCTCTGCCAGGGTTTTCCCAGCCTCTGTCTCAGCCCGCCTTGACCAAGATCTGATCTGTTTTTACTCATCTAAGTGGGAACCCAGCCCCTTAGGGCTTTAGTACCCTCCACTTTTGGTGGAAGAGTTTCAGCTGTTTCAGCCGTTGGTTTCAGAGCTTCAGCCCTTTCTTTTTTCCAGCTCTGTGACCTCACTTCCAGATCCATCGAAATCAGCCTCCTTTCCTTTCAAATCACCTCTTGTCGTTTTGTTTGGACCTCCCCTAAAGGCCTCTGCCTTGCCCCTCCCGGCTTTTTGCTGATTTCCCTTTTTTTCCAGCCACCTTGCCCCTGTCTCTTGGCTGTGATCTGCACCCCTTATCTGCAGCTTTATCCTCCAAATCTCTGTCCCCTTTGACCCTAGATCTGTTGAGCTTCGTTTGTGTGTGTTTCCATAGTTTTTCCCTTTCTTTTCAGCATAGTTTTGAGAGACCCACTTTCTTGGGTTTGATAGATGCATATGTAGCTGTTATTTTTCTGTTATTTCAGCATTTTTATTCTGTTCTCTGTAGGTTTATTTTCAGCTACGTTGCACACTTTTTTTTTCTCTCAACAACGGAAAGGGTTTAAAAATTAAAATTAACGCACACCACACACTGACCTTAAGTGAAGAAGCGCCTGGTTTACACCGCCTGGCAAAGACTCTAAAATAAATCATCACTGCACCTTATCTGCCCTTGACCTTCTTGATTTTGTCCCTTTCTGCCCTTGTCGGTTTCCTTCTTCCTGTCATCATTGCGCCCCCAAGGCGCCTTTCCCGGAGACTTCTTGGCCTTCATCCTCAGTTCCCGGTTGATCGACCTGCTCCGCACCGTCGTCGTCGAGCCAGCCCACCTTCGAGTCCGCACTCCGACTCCTCTCCTGATTCCTCAGGTCCCCCTTCTCCTCCCGGTTCTCCCCCTTTTACCTTCACCATGTATGGATCAGGGCCCAATGCTAGCGGCCCCAATACCGGCCCTCCTTCTAGCGGAACCGTCACAACCACTACTCCGGCCACCCCTGTGCTGCCGTACATTGCAGGCCTCAGCCTCCCCGATTTCCATCAGTTGATTAACGACCCCATCCACCATAACACTACCTGGCCCACTATGCCTACCAAGTTACCCTCTGATATCCCTAAGTTCGAGGGCCTTAATGGCGAAGACCCAACCAATCACGTCCGGTCTTTCCACATGTGGTGTTCCTCCAACTCCATTACCGATGACTCCATCCGTCTTCGTTTGTTCCAACGCACTTTTACCAGCGAAGCTTCTAAATGGTATGTCGAACAGGCCACTTCCTCCCATACCACGTTCGAGACTCTTGCCCAAGCTTTCTTGTCGTACTTCCAGCTCCCTCTCCGATACGACACTGGTACGGAGCTCTTGACTTCATTTAAGCAATCCTCTTCCACACGCCTTTCTGCCCATGTTCAGGAATGGCGACGAAGACGGAGCTTATGTCGAGCCCCTCCCTTTGAAGATCGGGTTTACATGGACCGGTTCCTTCGCACCCTCCCATCTCCCATCGGCAAAGATGTCGCCTCTCACTTTCCTCAATCTGAAGAAGCCGCCCTCCAAATAGCTTTAAAATATGACCCGATCTACGCTCAATCTGGTTATGTTTATACCGTTCTTCCTGACATCCCCAGGCCCGGTGGCGCTAACGCCCCGGGGGCATCTCATTCCGCCGACGGTATTGTTGGATCTCTTTCCCACCCCTCTGCTCACCCTCCTATGAGCCATGGCCTTCCTCAGGGGGGGGCCAGCACCTCTAGCACTCTGCCCCCTCCCCGCAACATGTATCCAGGATACGGCATGCCTCCTCCTTTTGCCCAACCTCCTGCTTACCTCAATGCTGCCCAACCCAACCCTTACTTTTATCCGCAGCCTGGTGCGCCAACTCCTCCAGCATATGCGCTTCCGCCTCCTTTGCCTCCTCACCACCGCAGAATAAATTCACTTACAACCCCTCCAGGGCAAGCATGCAAGCATTGCGCAAACAGGTTCGTTTAATCCCCCTTTCTCAAAGTTAGTTGAAGTGAGAGGCAACTGTGAACCCATCTGCTTCCCAGAATCGAGGTCCCACTCCGGGGTCCCACCCTAACACTAGCAACTCCGCCTCGTGGCACCCCGCCGTACGGACAAAGCCGCTTTCGCACAAACAAGCCCTCGTTCGTGCTGCGTGTTTCACTTCGTCACTACACTCACGATTGCCCTCTCTTACCCTGTGATGTGCGATGGAGTCTCTGCCACATTGCGCGGACAGTCACGCTTCCCCTCATGCTCCTCCTAATGTGGCCATTTCCCAGCCAGCTGTGTTCACTGATCCTTTCCCTCAACAGGGATTCGTGGCCACCCAACCGCCCGACAGCCAGGTAGCCGCCCCCCCTTCCATTTCTGGTTCCTCTGATTACCAGATCCTTATGATGCACTCCGATCCGTCCCCATCCGTCGATCTTCACCTTCAAACTCGGTCTCGCCAGTACCCCAAGCCTCCTGCTCAGTCTGCTCCCGAGCCTTTGAGTTCGTGTTCTGCTGCAGCCTCTTCACATTGGCCCCTTACACATCCTCAACCCAAAGTTGAGGTTCACCCAAAGATTCCAAAGGTCCTTACGCTCAAATGCCGCATCCTGGGTCAGTCGCCAATCGACAAGATAGCAGATGATTGGCACATCCCTCGGGTCAATACTTCACAACTGGGAACCCTCCGCCCGCAGTCATGCCCTTCTCAAAGGAAGGCTCTACTATCTGCCGTGGGCGCTGTTGATCCTGCTGATGACCAAATGATTGTTTTCGACGCCACTCAATCGGACCACCCTCCTCTTCCTCCTTCCGCTGCTTTCCAAATCCCAGTCAAAATCCGGAACGCCACTGTATCCCGGTGTATAATTGATGAGGGGGCATCCACCTGTGTGATGTCCGCTTCGGTTTGGAAGCAACTCGGATCCCCTGAGCTGGCCCCTTCCACGATCACCCTTCGAGCGTGGGACGGTCATGCCTCCCAGCCTATTGGCCTGTTTCATAACTGTCCAATCACCCTTGCCGGTAAGACTGTTTGCGTTGACGTCGAAGTCATTGACGCCCCTCTAGACTACAACATCCTATTGGGGCGAAGCTACACCTATGCCATGTCTGCTGTCCCATCCGCGGTCTTCCGTAAGATGTCTTTTCCACATAACGGGAAGATAGTCACCATTGACCAGCTATCGTATCATGAGTCGTCGTCTCAGTCCTCCTCCGAGACGACCATCTCTTCTGTAGCCAACAAGCAAACCGTCGATTCCTTGACCAGTGTCTCCCCCGGCGTTTATAAAGATTCCACCCTGCGTGGTACTTTTCCTCACCTTCCCCCCCCTCCTATTACGGATCCCAGCTTGTCGAATATTTGCATGATGCAATCGTCTCAGGCTGCCCATAAACGGCCTGCCTCAGCTAGTCCGCACCCTCCCCCCGCCCTCCGCAACCCGCTCCTAGCCATTCATCTCCGCCAGCCGGACCTCCTCCTTCCGGCCCTCCCCCTACAGCTGGTATCCCCGAACCTCTTTATCCTCCAGGCTCGGTCCCCCCCGGCCTTAACCATCTTGGAGCCGTTCCTCCTGGTCACTACCCTGCTGGACAGATCCCCTTCTTGGCTCCCCCTCCCGGAGTATATTCTGTCCCCGTCATGGCCACCCTCTCTCTCCCTAACTTGACCTTGGGTATTCCGGTTTGGTACCTTGACCCCCCAGCCGCCACCCCCCCCGGTCACCCCAAACCTTACATGGCTTTGACACCGGTTCAACCGGTCCCCCTCGCTTCCTCCATAGCCACTGTGCCCCCAGCACCTCCACAGGACCCTTCTCCTGTTGAGTCGGCTCCCGGGAAGAAAGGAAAAGCCCGCAAGGGGGCAACCAAAGACCAAACCACCACAACCACCTTGGCTCCTCCCCCACCCTCGAAGCCTTGTGCCTTATGTGATATCATCGGTCATGCCACCCATGCTTGTCCCGAGTTACCCCGTATTCGCCCCATGGTAAAAGTCGCGTTCCCCGACACTACGGTCCCTGAAACTCCCACTCCTGCTTCGACCGTCTCCAAGAACCCCAAGACTCTCCGCACCAACAAGCCTTGTGCTTTGTGCGGTGTCCATGGCCACTACTCCCATCATTGTCCTCACCTGACGCATTACCGTGCCTCCCTTGAGGTGATCCGCGAGTATGAGGTTGAACAAAATCAATCCGCCTCTCCCATTCTCGCGCAGTATGCTGCAGCCCAGCCTGAGGATTCCACTGATCCCATCCACATTCCCCCCCCTGATGTCCAGATGACGGAGTCTACAGTCACCATTCTTTACCTATCTTCATCTGCACGACACTTGGAACCTAGCCCGTCTGCCGCCTCCCCCATTGTGTCCCTTGATACTCGAGATCACTCCACTGGTGTCTCTGTTGACCTTCGCAGCCTGAGTCCTCGCCATAGCCCTCATACATCACCTTGTTTGAGTTTTTCTCATCCTACCCCTTCCCCCCGCCATTTCCGCTCGATGACTTCTGCCCCCTCACGCTGCCGTCCTTTCCTTTCATCCCCTCATGTATTGTCTTGTCACACCACCTTGCGCATCCCCCCGTCCACATCCTTTATCGGTTACGCCGATGGTGCAACTCGCTACTCCAGGAATCTTGCCTCGGCAGGGTGGGCCATCTTCACCCCCTTGCATGACCTCGTTCTGTCTAACGGGGTATGCATTGGTTCTGCCACCAACAATCAGGCCGAATACGATGCAGTGCGTGGCCTACTAGCTGATGCCTTGCTGCATCGCATTCGCCACCCGCACGTTCGCTTGGATTCCTTGCTTCTTGTCATGCAACTAAATGGTGTTTATCGTGTGCATAACCCTGTGCTGTTTCGACGCTACTTACGCGTGAAAGTCTTAATACGTGCGTTTGAAACCATCACTTTCAACCATGTACCCAGAGACCAGAATCACTACGTAGATAGTATTGCAAACCATGTTCTAGATTGGCATTTATCACACACAATTCATACAGGACAATAACATTAAATTAACCATCAAAACACGATGCATATCCATAATATGTGTCGCAAACCATATATTGATGAGTCCATTTACTCTGATACATACGACATGCCCATAGCATGTTCCAAAAACTGGGGGCACCATATGCCCCCCCACACATATACATCCGACATGCCCATAGCATGTTACAAACCAAAAACAAAAACTGGGGGCACCATATGCCCCTCCCTACACTATAGGAGGCACCCCCTGCCCCTACATACATCAAAGGGGGCACCATATGTCCCTAATCACTATCCGGAGGCTCCCGGGCCAATGGCTCTGCCCCTGCAGCATGTAGATCACGCATAGTTTGACCGGCCATCGCCATGCGCCGCATGATACCTCGCCACTCCGAGGGGAGACCAACACATGGCTCTATGTACTGGTCGTCTAAATCCCGCCACCCGCGCTCTGATACTCCGGTCAACAGCTGCTCACATCTACGGCGGATGTCCTCCAGTAGGGCGGCTGCACCATCATTTTGCGCTGCTCTCGATCCACTCGGACCCGTAGCTCTAGACGCTGCCGGTCGTCCCATATATCTGGCCGGTTTTACCGGTGCTATATCTGCATACCAAAAGTCCCTGAATCAGTATCATTATTTACTATTCAAAAAACTTTAAACATGCCCATATAAGAATAGCAATTTGTCACTTACCATCGGGCCCCCAGACTCGACCAGGCGAAAGTGGCAGATCCGGATCCCCACAGTAGCTCATCCCACTATAAGGGTAGTCGTCTATGTACAACGGCATCTGATCCCAATGGGAAAAAAACTCCGGTCGAAATGTTCGCCCGACCGCCCCTCCTCCTCCTTTGCAGAGTAGTCGTCCCCAACGACGCATCCTGGGCTCTCTCGGGCCCCCATCTGGAAGCTGCACGCGAGGCCTCAAGGTCGGGATCTTCTCAAAGAAGAAGGCGCACAACAAAGTCCCATATGAGCAATCATGATTCACCTGCCGCCTGCATAGCGACAACTGTCGCTTTAGCGACACTAACATCATTTGGGCCCACCCAAAGTAGGTCCCACTCAACACACTCTCCACTATCATCATCTGCCCACTGGTGATGTGATGGAACGCCTGGGTGCCCAGGATTCGCAGCACAGCTGCGGCCACTGCACGGGTTTCTAGCCTCTCTAGATCCCCGATCGATATCCGAGTCCCCTTGACTTGGAAACCCGGTCGACAATGGCGTTCCACAAACTCCATGATATGCCGCCCCCGCGGCAACACTGGCTGCGTGTCTCCCACTATCCCTAATGGTGGGAGGCCGGTCAGGAAGTACACATCCTGGACCGTCAGTTCGATCCTGTGCCCCTGCACTACAAAGATCTCCTGATCTGGATCCCAGTAACTGATAATCCGGGCCAGTAATGGTTCCCCTGCTCTCATCAACGGGTTCTCCACAAACTTGAGAACCCCAAATCTGACCAATACACGACGGACGCCCTGATCCGCCTGGATCTCTGCCCGAAGTGTTCCCAGATCCCTCTCTTTCCAGTTGACCCGTAACTCTGCCATACCTGCACAAACACATTCTCTTTGTCAGGGTACAGATCGGGCAAACCATAACCACACACAAAAACCCAACTCCCAACCATCAAACAGCACCAAGCCCCCCTCCCCTCCCAGGTCGCAGCTTTCTGCCCATTTCTGGACCAGGTCGCACTTTTTGCCCCCAAACCTGCGTCCTGGGTCGCACTTTTTTCCCCAAAAGGTGCGACCCGGCCGTAGAGAGGAGGGAGGGGCTGTTTCTGGGGTGTTGGGCCCTAAACTGCAAATCTAATCCATCAAAATGCAAGAGCAAGGTTAGGCCTCTTACCTCCAATCGACAGATCTCATCCAATCTGCTTGGTCATTCACACGTTTACGGTAAGATTCAGGCCTCTCTCTTCCAGCATGCACCACAAAGAACAATAGCAAATGAATGATTTTGATGGAAAATGTACCTCATTAAAGAGGAACTCTGCTTTTCTTCGATCGTCGCGACCACCGTAGCCCTGCTCTAATGCAACTGTCAAAGACTGGCCGATAGATCTCACAGAGCTCTCAAATGGGTTTTTCTTAGTTTTTGGTGATTTGATACTTCACCCGGACACATTTTTCCACGAAGGGTCACTTCACCGCTCCTTCAAATCGAATTTCCTCACTTACGACACTTGTACTTGGGGCACCATATCGCCCCCTTACTTGTCCATGTTCGTGTTGATTTTCGTCATGAGTGCCCACCTTGTACTCATGCTCCTATGACCTCCCATTGGGGCCTTTATTGTGTGGCAGCACTATCTAGTCGCCCTTGCTTAGAGCATCCGAGTTGAGTCATCATTGCATTCATGGAGTCTATCCTGCATCCTTTTACACCCTACTATAGCCCTCCATTCTTTTTGCTTGGTTCCTCTCTTGTGTCGCATCTCATGACCTTCAGCCCCACTGTCCCCTGTCCCTTTCGATATTGTGTCGGTCGCTGCCATGTCATTCATGCCCTTTATGCTCTAACAAGGGAAGTCGTCCATTCGCCACTCCACCCTTCCCATTTCCGCCATCATCATTAGTGTCAGTCTGTCCGTCGCTCCATTGCTATTCTCTCGTGCCTTAGTTGAGGATCTCTCATTGCCTCACCTAAGGCGGGCCTCCTTCTGTCGACCTCAACACACTTATTCCAGAAGCAAGGTCTAGAGGGCGGTGTACCTTGGTTCCAGCTTCCACTTTTGTTCGGTGCCTCGGATCGGGCAGGGGGATTTCTTACCTCCCTTTGACTTGATTGCTTCTCCAGCTCCTTTCAGCATGATCGAGATTCGTATACTGGACAGTCCAGTGACCCAGCAGCAGCTCTTGATGATTCCCGGGCATGTGTGAGATGTCTCAGCCCTCATGAGGGGGTGGCCCTGCAGGTAGCCCCCCACATGCCCTGATGACCTCTTCATTGCAGCCTTTGATGCCGCTCCAGATTTTGATGATGTTGGCCTTAGCCACTTGCAGCACCTCTATGATTTGCATGTATCAGTCAGATTTTGTGAGTCCTTCCCCATTTACAGGGGGCATTAGGGTTGTATTTCTCTCATGTACTCAGATATTATTGTACTAGTCCTGGCTGTTATCCCAGGCACAGCATGTATGTGAGACTCTTCATTGTATTTTTATCTGGCCCTTGATTATGCCAGCTGTACTCTATGGTTCGACCCCTTGTTTACTGGACACACTATTCTTTGTACTTTGTCACGGCGGGCATAGGTATGCCTCCCCCGCCGCCTTCAGCACAGGTACCCTCTCATAACAGAGACTTGTTGCACCTGCGAGTCTCGTCTCCTCCGGGTCTAGTCCTTCAGCACACTATCTACCTCATATTTCTCTCTCTGACATACCCTTTTGTTGTCTA
Organism: Pinus albicaulis; assembly: GCA_034641835.2. Classification (NCBI taxonomy): domain Eukaryota; kingdom Viridiplantae; phylum Streptophyta; class Pinopsida; order Pinales; family Pinaceae; genus Pinus; species Pinus albicaulis. The sequence continues at coordinate 1,301,441,712 of CM076572.1, read as the reverse complement.
GTGATTGTCTTCTTACAACGTACTTCTGTCATACGATTTGCTCCTGACACTCGCACGCTGGGGGGCAATCTGTTACACCATTTTTTGGTCATCTAACCTTTCACCATTAGATGGACCCAAGTACACCACGTAAGACCAGTTTTACCCCAAGTAAAACTGCTTTCACTATGTTAATTAGAAAACCCCAAAAGGAATAATTAATTAAACCATAATTTAATTATTATTCCCAGTCATGTTTAACCCAAAAACAAAGAAATTAATGAGATAAACCCATAGTTATCTTATTATTTTCTAGGAATAATTATTTAAATAATATTCCTTGTTAAATATGACCAAATCAACCACCATTAATCAACTAAATCATTATTTATTCGATTATATCCCAACCACTTCCTTAAAAAGATAAATAAATCATTTATTTATTTATTTTTCACTAATCAAGGGATTTGACCCAAGTCAAACACCCTTTCCCTCCAACAAATAATAATAAAATATTCCATAGAGGTGGATCTAGATTTGGTTAACATTATTTTAATCATGCACCAAGATCTAGAATGACCCAATATTTTGTTATAAATAGGAGGGTTTTCCCCTTCATTCTTCACCTTTTGTTGCATAGAAGATCACTCTGGATCTATACACTTGGTCTCATTTCTGCCATTTTGCTCCCATTGAGCTCTACTTTCTACATTGGGTTTTCTACATCTACAAGAGAGAGAAAGCTTAGATCTGAAGTGCTGAGGACTACAAAGAACCCATCCCATTGAGGAGATCTGGATACACCTTCTTGTTTCCTCCCAGGTGCCCTGTAATATAAAATTCATTCAAAAATCGTGTTCTTGTCTTGTCTGTTGGATGCATGGAGCAAACTCTTTACTTTACTGCTTAATGTCTTTCCATTTATAGATCTGTTTGTTGCAGCACTTTAACTACTAATTGCAGATCTGAAGATGTTTTGCAGCCATTATTGTTGTTAGGGCTATTAGTTATGCGTAGCTAAAGTGGGTCTTTTTCGTACACTTCGACAAAGAATTCATACTAACAGACATCAGGGAAACCAAGACAAATCATGGAGAAGTGAAGAAATCACGTTGAAGGACGAAAATGTGTTGCAGTTGCAGAGCGCGGTGCGTTGGGCTGTGGCGAGGCGCACATGGCGTGCGCGGCACATTGGGCAGTTTTCCGCAGTATAAAAATACACTGGTGCGGCGCACATGGCGTGCACGGCGCGTTGGGCTGTTGTGCGGCGCACAGAGCCAAAACTCAAATTTTTGTCATTTGTTTCAAAAAACTCCAATCCTCTTGGTTCTTCTCGCTCCAAGAAGTTTATGAAATTTCCATTAACATGTTTGGTGCTCATTGAAGTGGATTATGAGATTTTGTGATGTCAAATTGCAAACCCTATTAGTTTGTTTAAAGCTGCTCTTTAGGGTTTTGAATTGGAGTTTTAAAATTAGTTTTTGGTGCAAAAATTCTTCAACTTTATTTCCCTATCTATTGTTCCTTTCCCATCAGTGTTATATTATCATTATAGCCTATTTTTTATTTCCTCTTACATCTCTAAGAGGCATTCACTCCTAAAACCCTATTCCCTCATATCCCAAGTTACTCATTCCTAAGTCCCATTACCCCTATCCCTAAATCCTTTCATTCCCTTTTCTTATCCCTTTCCCTATCATTTACAAAAAGTCCCCAAAACCCACATTCCCCAAACATAATCACGTGAATGTCTTCACATTGTAAAATTCACTTGACTGAACCATATTGCTACCACTGTACTATTTCCCACAGTTCTATACCCACTGTTCCATATTCCTCACAGTCCCTCATTTCCTACTTGGTATACATTTGGCATTGAAACAAAACACAAATTGCTCATTTTCAACCAACCAAACATACATTTGTCATATACATTACAACACCATGACGGACAGTGAGCCATCATATGAACAAGACAGTGATTCCGCCACTAAACTGCATGCACCAAGAGAACACTGAAAACGTCGGAAAAGGGAGGATAGACTCTGAATCTTGGCCGAATCTTCTTTGGCTGAGTATGGAACTTGATGGGGGACCTTTAGTCCAAATTTCAAGGAATTTGGAGAAAATTTTGTCAATTTTGAAATTTTTGGTTACAAAACAGATTTTCCTGCCCGACGCGTCGCGCCACTTGGCGCGTGCTTACGTTTGGGACATCTTCTGGAGGAAAACTTGATATTTTTGGGTTTTTTATGATAAATTATGCATGCTCAGGAATGGCTGAGATATTTCATCAAGTTCTGGGTTGCCTAAAGGGTCAAAAACACCTTGAAAATGGCCTTTCTGCCACTTTTTGTACACACTGGAACCAATATTGGGAGATTAAAGTTTTGGAGGGGCAAATGACATCCAAATCCAAAAATTCAACTTGGGTTGGATAGCAGACATCCAGGGATTTCCAAAGAGCTATCATGAGCTCAATTTGGACTTCAGGAAGTGCCTCACAAACAGGCTCAAAGTGGCGCGCCGCATTGAGTTTTTGAGCGCGGCGCATAGAGAAATTTGCCCTCATTTTCACTTTTTAGCTCAGAAATTTGCCCAGTTTTGACTAGTTTCACTTTTTGATGTAGCTATTGATCTATCTTGATGTAATTTTATGACTATGATGTAATTTTGGCTCATATTTACTTGTTCTAGAGGATTCATTCACTAAAATGTGAAAATTAAATGAATGAATCAGTTTCCTCCCATATAGAGGCAAGTTGTTTGATTGCCTAGTTTTCAGTTCCTTGTTTAGAATTGGTTGAAACAGCTCCTAGAATGATGAGGTCGACCCCTAGAGGCATGGGATGGTGTTAGGCTTGTCTATAATATGTATTTTCTCAATAATTTTCAAAGGTTGGATACTTGGGAATTGTTTGGCACTCCTTGGTAAATCATTTCTGCATTTTTGGCTAAGGAAAGACCAGGGTTTTGCAGCACTTGTTGGGATCCTTGTGGCTCTGAGTTTTGATGGTGTTTCTTCTCATGTATTTTTAAGTTTCATTAATGTTTATATGTATCATTTCCCTTCTCTGCTCTTCCTAAATTAAACAAATCAGTGTTAAAGGTGGAATCCAATAGTTTTCTTTGCTCTGCCTTTAGTTTTGTTTGATTTTATATGTTTTCATCTGTTTGGAGAGGATCCTTGAGATCTCTTGCCCTCTTCAGCTCCTCAGCAGTCTAACCATCCATATATTCATTTCAAGACATCAAAAGCATTGCCTACCCTGCCCCAATTAGAACTCTGCAAAAACTGGGCTTCATCCCTGCACCCAATATTGCCTTTCCCTTGTTTCTGACAAAAACCCCAAAAAATCATTTCAAACTCTTTGATCTATATACCTAGCCTAAAATTAGTTCTTATTTCAGTCATCTTAAGCCCTATTGATACATTTTTCCTGAGATTGACCCGGAGAGAGCCCTCTCCTGTTCTGGTAGGGCTAGCTACCAGACTGAGCGTGGTTTGATGTTACCCTGAACTCTGCCCTCCTTCAGCCTGAGGTAGATTTAGGCAATAACAACAAGATCTAACTCACCGAACTCAGTTTGCAAGATATTATTCTTCTACAACCATTAAAAAGGCATTAGAAGTTCATCAATTGACGAAACACAAGGATGAGAAGATCATCCAACTTGAACTATAGTTACAAGCAGAGAAACAAAGTGTCGATCAATAGTTACAGGTACATATCGCACAGCTCCAAGAGAGCATGGAATAGTTAAAAATTCAGCATCAAAGTCAAATTATTTCCAATGATACTCTAATTCACCAATTGCAGTTCTCTATTGAGAAAGTGAGTGATAACCCAAATATTGATGAATTCAGAAAAGAGACCTTAGAGCTAAACATTTTATTGGCATAGCAACAGGTTGTTTTTTGTCAAAAATTATCAAGTATTCTTGAATTGTGTGAATAGACGATTCACTTGTGAATCACATTGTAGATATGAGGATTAGTTTTGATGACATAGATGATAAGGTCTCCCATTTTGTCACCTGGAAGGATTTTGCTGATGGCCGAAAGGCCAACCTGCCCAGGATTGAGGATTCAAAGAAAGAAATGTTATTCACAAACTGGGATATACAGTTGAAGCAAGCATAGAGAGCTATTTGCAGAGCAAAGGATGTTGCTACAAACATTGTGGAGACTGTTAGCCAAACTATCATTGCAACAAATCTTATCGACAAGTGTCATCCTGGTGCATTTCCTTTAGTAAAAGACTTGATAAGACAGTGGCAAGAAGTGTCAATGGTAAAATAATAACATATCATGAAGTTGGAAAAGTTGGATTGGGAGAAATATTGGAGATATTTAGTAAAGCCTCACAAGCTAGTGGCTTATGCTGCGCTGTCTCATAGAGACATCCTCCTACATGCTTCCACCACTTTCCGATGATGTTTTTATTGGAAACCTATGCATTAGGCCAGGATAACCTCCAAAGCTTAAGCCTATGCTTAATATCCTTCATCTCAAGGAAAAAATGGAAGAGGAGACAATAGGACAGTCCTTGAACAAGTCATCCCTTTAATTTATATTTCTGTTTTAATTCCACTTAATTTAAGGAGGGTTGTTTTAAACCTCCTCATATTTTTATTGTAATAAATATTTTAATACTTATTATTTTTATATTTAAACCCCTTCATGTATTTGAAGAAGGGTCCTGAAATTTTTAAAATAAGACTTTACTAATGTTGCACTTGTGTACTCTTAAATTTTTATGAATAGAAAAGGCTAGACCAAGTATTATTTCTCAGATGAGCAGAGTAAACATATGCATGGTACGTTTATCCTATGTGTTATATTTGAGATTTAAATGAGAAATAGTTATTTACCTTATGATGTTTTGTTTTATATATGTTTGAATATATTTTGACCTTAATTCACTTCTGAACATGTTAAATTGTTATCATTTGATATATATATATATATATATATATATATATATATATATATATATATATATATATATATATATAGGCATTTTTAAAATTGCGATACAAGCTTTATTCAATTGATTTAATTAAATAAATTACCTCAAAATTTTTCATATCTCTAAGTGAATGTATGATATTTATTTGCATCCACTGAAAGTTTATTTTTGTAGGTCACACAGAGAATAGATTTCATATATATATATATATATATAGGCATTTTTAAAATTGCGATACAAGCTTTATTCAATTGATTTAATTAAATAAATTACCTCAAAATTTTTCATATCTCTAAGTGAATGTATGATATTTATTTGCATCCACTGAAAGTTTATTTTTGTAGGTCACACAGAGAATAGACATCACGTGATACATAATATATAGTTTTATTGTTTACTGTAAGATTGTCTATATTTCCATCTATCAAGTTTGACTTAGTGATAAAATCATACATTCACCCCAACTATATCAAACTGGGAAACTGGTCCCATAAATCCAGTTGGAGCCACCATCCCAAATGAAAAAGGGATGGTTTTTAAGTCCACGACCGGGTGGTTTTCCCTGATGTTGTTGCACCGATTTTAGAGGCCTCAACATGACCCAAGTGAGCGCCATCCAGTAAACTGGTATGGTGACCAGGAATGATTTTATAAGGACCATTCTACCTACCCTCGACAACCATTTGTAGCTCTAGTGATTAATTCTCTTCTCTATTTTTACCAGTAGCTAGTTCCAGTCCTGTTTTTTGTAGGAATTTGGTTTTATGTAAAAGCCCAAGTATTTTATGCTGGCCCCCATAAGGGACACTTTGAAGGGTAGCAGTGCTACAATTCTATTGAGATCCTGCACCAAGAGCCCCTCATAAGCTATAGACAAATTTTTTGCATTATTTACCATCCATGTAGCTTTGAGAAAAAGATCCAAATAGTTCTTCAACTTAGTCACCTCCTCCCTGTAGCCATTGCTAAAAAGGATTATATAATCCACAAAGAGTAAATGAGAGATAAATTTATTTATGGCCACTTCAATACCTTTTAGCTCACCATTCCTCTTGGCTAAGAGTAGGAGATGGCTAAGACCTTCAACAAAAAGTAAAAACAAGAGAGGAGAAAGAGGCCTTAAGCCTTTGATAGGTAAATCTTAACAATCATTACTTTTTTTTTATCTTTTAATGGTGTGCATCGATTCCTAGGCCACTCCAATTGCTTCATGGATTTTTCTGCCATCCGTTCTTTAGATACATTTAAGGATAAAATTGGCTTCAAGTGGATGGAAATAATCTTGGCTATTATTTTGTAAATACAATTACATAAAGAAATAGGTCTGAAGTCTACAAAAGAGCCTGGAGCATCCTGCTTATGAATTAGGGAAATGAAGGTTGAGTTAAAAGGCTCATGTATGCCACCCCTAGACGTAGATTCCTCCACCACCTCGACAATATCATCCCCAATTAGATAAAATAAATGCTGGTAGAACTCAACTGACCAGCCATTTGGTCTAGGGCTCTTGTCCTTTGCATCGTCTTCAAAACATGTTCCACCTAAATTTTAGTGACCAGATCCATTAGCATCTTATTTTCCTCCTCCCCTGTAAAGTGAGGAAAGAGTTGGGCGACTCGAATTACTTCAGAAATTGTTGATACTTCAAGGGCTTTAAAAATATTTTTGAAGTGGTCCCTTCCCAGTGAAGCAAGGCCCCTAAAATATTTTTCCATATCACCTTCCGACGTCCTCATTTCCCATATAGTATTTAAAATTTTCCTTCCTTTTTCATAGTTCTGGAAGAACTTTGTGTTTTCATCACCAACCGATAGCCAAATCGCTCAACTTTTTAGTCTCCAATGTTCTTCATGGTCAATTAATATTCCTTATTTTCAGCTCCAGTTTTTTTATCCTTTCCCTCTTCTCCTCATTTTCATAACTATCTACCTCTGGACTTTTGATCCTTTCCAAAGCCTCCTCAATATTCTTTAGTTCTTCTTCCTCTTTCAATTTTTTCTCTTTTTCCCAGAGAATCGTTTTAGTTTTCAGAGATTTGAGATTAGCCATGAAAGACTAAGCACAAGAGATGTTATTGGACCCATCCCTCAACCTATAAGAGTCCTTAACAATGGAAATGTAACTAGAGAATTAAGCCATCCAGAGTTGACCTTGAACGAGGATCCCAATTTTTTGTTTGGTCTACAGAGATCCAAAATGATAGGAAATAGGTTAGAATCCAATCCCGAGCCCACCCACTACATGAGACCAATATTTCCATTAATGAATCTCTCCTTGATGAGAAAATGATCCAATATTTTTGCCACCCTGGCTTCCTCCACTCACCTATTCCTCCGGGTAGGGTTGGCCTTAATGCAATTTATGTCAATAAGCTTGCACTCTCTGATTTTGTTTATAAAATAGTCAGCAAGAGGGTAAAATTGTGCCCGAGGACCCCAGGTTTTAGATATTCCAAGATAAAATTTTAGGTCCCCACCTACCACCAGTTTGTGGATCTACATAAAATATTTCACAAATAAATTGTTCCAAAACCCCACCCTATCCATAATCAGGCCATAAATGGTAATCGGAGTAAGGGTTGAACATAGCTTAAGAGAATAAACCTCCACCCCTAAGACCTACTTCTAGCTCCAAGGTTTCTTCAACTAGATCTTACTGCCACAAAGGCCAATAGCTAGACCACTCGATCTACCTTTGGCATCCACAGTCACCAAAGACCATCTAGAAAGAAATTTCCCCAGAGAAGTAGATACAGAGGCACCCACCCCCATGTTTTATTGGAGAATTAAGATATCAGGATTATAATGGTTTAGAAGATACTTCAGTGCTAATTTTTTACGGGTACTAGTGAAACCACGATAGTTAAAGGAAAAGATAATAATTGGGGAACAAAGGAAGGGGATCGCGCTGCTCTAAGCATCCCTTTTAAAGATTGTTATTTACCATCAACAATATCTAATTTGTATTTCAATTGAGCCTTGGATAGCTCAGTTTTAATACCTCTGCTTTTCTGGGGTCTGTCTAACTCCGAGATTATCCCATACCACCTACAAGTTCATCAGGTAAGGGTTGTTTGTCCCATGGACGAAGGTCATAAGGTTTTTTGTCAAGCGATAGAGCAGGAATTGAGGTTAAGATATTGTCCATTGCTAGAGATAAAATATCAATGCTGGGAGAAATAGAAATAGAAGGCCTGGAGAGACCAGGAATAGGTAAAAATTTTAATAAAGAGAAAAGAGAAGCATGTATAGAGGAGGGGGGGCAAGAAATAGTACCAACCTGTTCCAGAGCATCATCTGTCGAAACGAGGCCATTTGTTAAGTGAGTTTTTTCAATTTTCATGTCCATTGGTCACTTGCCCTCCTATGTGGGAAGTTGTTCCAAGACTAGAGCCTCCGTCGGGTGAGATATTAGCTCCTCGACCACCTCCATTCCCTCCTGACTACCATTCTGAATTGTTTCAACTTCTTTCATTTGTGTCAGCTCTTCAACTTCTACATTTACCTTTCCCACCTTATTTGGTAAAGCCCTCATACGACATATCCTTTTGAAGCCCAGAGGGAAATCCCATGCTAGGTGCTGCTGTTTGTGGCAACGGTGGCACTGACATGGTAGATGTTCAGAATAAAAAAATTGACAGGATAGGTCTTTCCTCTTAAACTGTATTTCTTCCACTAGTCCCTCCTCAGGGTTCAATCTAACCAAAAACTGAGCCACATTCATGCATTTAGTTGTCTAATAGGATAGGTCTAACTCCAAAAAGGTGCCCAGATGATTCCCAATATCTATGAAGACGTCTTTAGACAAAATATGTGGAGGAAAATATGGCAGCTGAACCCAGATCAGGATTTCCTCTGCCCTTTCTCTTTAGGCATCGAACAATGGCATCCCCCACTTGAAAAGAATAGGGGAGTTCCCAAACCCCCAGTTATGTTTTAGCACCTAGTCCATTGCTTCATTATAACAGAAATAAACCATAAACCAACCATTATCCAAAATTGTGACCTCTGGTTCACTCCTCGGCATTTCAACCCATGAGTCTTTGATCGAGGCTGAAATTGTTTGTTCAGAGCGGTATTTTCCACCTGCCTTCCCCACTAGGACATGTTCTGACACTTCCATAGCTTCATATATCTGTAAGTCCATCCCCAACACCATCTTCCACTCACCTTATTTCTTCTTATAGGTCTTCCCCTTCTTTCTTTTTTTCCCTGATTTTCTATCATTTACCTATTATTTGTTCCTAGGGAACCCCTCTTCGAACCCCATAACTTATTTTGCATCATCTCACCATTGCTCATTATCCTTCTAATAAGGGATAGATGTGCCAACTTCATCCCCCTGATATTTTTTCATATAAATTCCATCAATACCTGCATCAGAAACCACCTCTCAATTATAAACACCCATATTGAAAGCCTCCCCTTCTAGGCCATTAACACTTCATTTGAACCAAATGGTTTTTCAGGCTCCTGGAAAATTGTCGTAGATTCCTCCCCTTGTAGAGTACCTCCTTGTAATTCCTTGCATCCAAAACCCCCTACCAAACCCGGAGGAAATTTTGACTCTGAGAAGGTCGAAAGACAGGTCTTACCCATACCTGCCTCAACCACATTTTTCCTCCAAGTGAGGTATGAGCCCTACTCTTGAGCCCTGTGGTTAATTTCCATATAAGCCCTCAAGCCATCCTTTTTCTTTAAATTATTATGCATTACAATATCTTTCAATCCTCTAGAATAAAAACAAGAGGCCGGGGTTTTTGGAGGTGTATGATAACTTACCAGTGCTCCAGTAAGACTAGATTCCACCTTTAGCACCCCAAATTTCGTCATTTCAAATACTGCTTGAAGAATGGAGTCGAGCCCAAAACCCTTTGAGCCTTAAAAAATTCTAAATGTTGGAATACCAAAACCACCTTCTGAAAGTTTCGTAGGGCACATGCCACCACCAATGCCAGCTAGAGTCCGAGCTGGAGCCTACACCTTTGACATGTTCTGTTCTGTGAGTTTCATGCCCCAGACCGTGAGGATATCTTCTACCTCTCGTTCTAAGTGAATGGATTCCATTGGATTTCCCATAACACCAATTCCCCAACAACGGATAACCAAAAATAGTTTACAGCTTAAAAAACTTCAGGATAATGCAAAATATGTAGTAAATGCCATAGTCATCAGGTCCTAAGCCATAACCACAAGCACTAAACCAAAAAATAAATGAGTGTAATGGGAGGAAATAATAAGATTATTCATCCCTTGTTTAACTGTTTTGACTTCCCAAGGTTCCTCAAAAAACCAAGTCAAGAGCCATTATGATAATGGTTGAAATGTTTATGTCGGATGGATGGCACCTGCTATCACTCCCTTTGTTTCCCAAGGCTGAGAAAAGAGAATGAACGAGGTAACCTCAAACCAATATTTAGATTTGGTAGCTATCCCTACCAAACCAGAGAGGGCTCTCTCAATGTAAATTTCACATTCAATGAGGTGAATGGAAAGAAAAATATTTTAGGCTAGATATAAGATCAGTGAATTAGGGTTTTATTTTGAATTTTGTTCGATAGGAAGTGTCAGCATAGGAACTAGGTCTAGGTTTTCAAAGTCTGATTTCAAATGAATAACTACATAGATGAAGATGAGTCCAGGTAGGTATACTTAAAAAAAATACTTATATTGTAATTTTGGTATAGGGTTTGAAATGAGAGAGTCAAAATGAGCATATTACATGAGTTTATTCATCAGAAGAGGTAAATCAAATTTATAAATATCTTATAAAACAGAGCACAAAAAGTAAGAATTATGTTTATAGAATCATAATATTTATCATATAGAAGCACACATGTGATTTCATGGATGCATAAACATTCAATTTCATGGTGTTACTGAGAAAAAACAATGCTAATAAGCATACCATTGGAGTCCCAAAATTATAGTTGCAACATGTCTTTTATTTCACTGTAAAAGATTATACAGAAGCTCCACAACTACAACATCAACTATCCAACCTCTAAAAAGACTTGAATTGGAGTACATATAGAAAATAGAGAATATTCCACCTCATTTGGTTGAAACCTCTTCCCAAAAACATCATAAATGCACCTAATGAGTCATTACCTAGAATTTAGGGAAGTTAGAAACAATCCCCCCAAATTTAGCTAATAACTAGTAGTCTTTGTATCCTTAAGTAATTAAATGATTTCTCAACAATGAGGGGCATAAACATACTTTCTTAACCTTAAAAAAACTCTTTGGATAGTTTTAATCTTGAGATTTTTAATATTTTTCACTAACACTTGTCCAGAAAGCATCCAAGACAGAAGTGTCGCGTGACTTGGAGGGCATTTTTAGATGACTTTTAGGCATCCTCTTGCTGATATTAAGATTAGGAAAGGTATCCCTGGATGTCCTCTATCCAACCCAATCTTAAAACTTAAAAAAATACCTCCTACAAGGCCTTCAAAACTTCATTTTTCGAAGCTTACTCCAAAAGCGCTGCGTGTAGTGAAAATCAGTGGTAGAAACATGAAAAATAGGGTGTATTTTGAGTTTTTCTTAAAAAATATGAGTTTTTATGAAAACCCAAGACCATATATGGAATGTAAACTTTAAGAGAAATCCATCCATGTAGAGAAAACTTTCAATGGACCCTCTGAGGAAAATCATCGCATGGTTACGCGACGCTTCTACAAGGTGAAATTTCTAGAATTTGCTAAAAATCACAAAAAAATTATAAAATGCTCAAAACTTGTTGATTTTTTTTCCATGGCATCCTTAAATGATGATATAGATAGCTATACATTTCTCAGCCAGAAAATCCAAGTTTTCTTTCTCCTTTAGCTGAATTGGGGCTTCTTTAAGTTTTTTCTTCAAAATTTTAACCCTGACTTTGGAAATTTGGTTCCTGGTGAAGTAGTGTCTCACCATGTGCCTCTGGAGGTTATTGTTCCTTTCTGCCTTCTTCAAGAGCTTCTATAGATGCTCATTCACCCTATTAAGCCAGAACAATTTTTCTTGCTCTATTTCAGCAACAATCAAATCATCAAAACTTTGTTGACCTAATGGAGGAGATAACTCTACTTATTTCTCTTTTTTCTTGGTTAATCCTCTTGTTCTTGGCCTCCTTGGCTTTATTTCAACCTCCTTGTCTTCCAACTGATGAACATCTACCACTGATTTTCCCTTACCTTTGTCTGCCCCAAGATCTACCTTTGGTTTGCTTTGGAGTAGTTGTTTCAACTTCAATTGCATGTTTTCTTGTTGTAGGAAGGTTATCATAAAATTTTCCCTGGAGAGGTTGTCCTTGAGCTCTGCTATCTCTGTAGCCTTTTCTCAGATTATCTCCTCAACTGAATTTTTTTCCACCTGTTGTGCCATGTTAACCTCCATATGTGCTTGCTCCTCATGTTGCTACAAAGGTGACTCACTCTCATGCATAGGTGGCTGCTCCATGGTTTCTCTTTTCTCAGCTGTAGGTTTAGGTGAAAGCACATCTTTGGTAATCATAGGAGAAAAAGCCATCCTCTTACCCTTCTCATAAGTTTAAGTGACTTCTGCCCTTGGCATCTGTTAACACTAGAAAATCATACAGTAGAAGACGACATCAATTAATGTCGAGCCTAAGGATTTACAGGACAGGGATACATTATGGAATCAAGAAGTATTTAAAATCTCTAACGTTTTGAGAAAATCAAATATGAACTAGTCATAAATGCTCAAATGCACGCTTTTTCCTTCAAGAAGAGCGCCTTTTGCATGCCCTTTTTCCCGAAAAGCGCGCATTCCTGGAAATGGAGAAAATTCACTTTCCAGGACCACTACAAGCAAAGGACAGTTACTCCTTATGTGAAAGCCGCCTAAGGACAGCCACTAGCACCTCCTTAGACATTATGTGAGAACATAAAAGAATATTTGAGCACACAATGGAATCACACCTCTCCCTTGGGTCACCATCCATCATGTACCAAGGGAGGGAAGGAGGATTTGAAGCTCACCTATATAAACCCACCAAGAGATGAGCAAATGGTGATCACAAGGTTATGCTGGCCAAAGTTGCCCAAGCAACACTAGCATTGTGTGTGACCCAAGGAGATAGAGCTAAAGAGGACTCGATGGTTGGCCACCCAACATCTTAGTCCACCACAGCAGAGAGAGAGAGTTTGACTGCGTCAGAAGGCAGAACTTGAAGGACAAACATCCTTGCATTGGGACTTAGAGCCATTGTCTAGGGCCCTTTGGCAAGTGGGTAAGATTTTTTTTTTTAATTCCAAGAATTCAATAAGAAGAGGCCATCGAGCCATCATTTGTACTATTACTGTTTGGAACTCTCTATATAGCTTCTTTTGTGTTTTTAGTTTTAGTTTTTTTAACAGATCATACTTCAGCGTATTACTTCATTTAAGTTTTATGATTTTGAGCTCCCCCCACATACTGCCTGTTACCAATAGTTTAGAGGGTAGACCACACTCTCTAAACTTGTGTGATTTCGTACACACGTGTGTCAAATCCACCACAACAGCATCTTTGGAACTTTTGCTTGTCTACTTGAAGAGCCAACCTCCTTTGGCTTTGATAATGCTGATGGTATGCTCTAAATGATGGGTGGATTAGTAGCAGGCATAGAAGCAACTGACTTCATGAATTTTTCCCAAGACAAATTGATTTCTAAGAGCTAATACAAAACTATAACCTTAACCAAACCATGGTGGAAAAAATTAGTGTGGCGATTCTCACCTTTACTTTGTACTATTTCAATCATTTTGATGAGACTCCTAAGTAGATAATGAGGCAAATTGAGTGGCTTGGTGGCACTGAAATGCATCAATAGCCTTAGCCTTATGTGGTACTGGTACAATCTTGAGAATCTCCCTTCACATGTGAAATACTTCATGATCAGCTTCATCAAAGGGGAAAACCTGTCAAGTAAATGCCTGAAAGGAAAGATGTGTTCAGGAGCACCTTTGCAATGTGGTTTTAAGAAAATTTTATAGTTCTCAATGTCCAAGTCCATCTCTTTGAACCAGATTTCTACATGGTTAGGGATACCTATTGCTGAGGTGATAGCATTTTCTGATATAGTGAATTCAATGCATGCTATGTTAGCCTTATCTCTCCTAAAGTTGGTGGAAATAAGGCTTGTCAATTGAGCATGATAGCTTACTTCTTGGATTCTTTCACAAAACCTTAAACAATCATTGTCTTAAAATGATTTCTTGGCATAGGGAGAAGAATTTCTCTCCTACAAATTGGATGGCTCAAACCTGGAATGATGACCTCCCTTATTGGGTTTTCTCTTCTCACCTTCCATGATGTTTTTCGTCAAAATAAAACCCTAGCTTGTTGTGAAGGAAAGGGAAGGTGAAAATTTAGGAAAATAACGGATAATGATATAGTCGTTTTAGGGCTCGAAATGATATGGAATGGAGTTAGGGAAAAATCCCTAAAAATTTGGGGAAGTAGGATGGTGAGTTAGCTACAAAACGCAAGTGAAATTTTTTGAAATGGGTATGGGAAAGGTGGAAAAAAGATAAAAACACAAAGTTTACCTAGTTTCTCTGCAAAAAAAGTAGTGAAAACTAGGGTTTGAGTGAAAATGGTAGCAAGGAGGGATATTAATGATATGTAGTGACTTGGTAAGGTATATGAGTGATGTTTGAAGGTTATTAGATGATGAAACTAGGGTTTTTCTACTAAAACAAAGCAAACATGAAAGAAATACAAAAACATAGTTGAAAACCCTAGAAGAGGGAATCCACTCTTTGTCAAAGAAATTTACTTGAAGGAGAGGTAATTGTTGGGTATGTGTTATATTATTTCCACGATTAGCCCCACGCGTTGTATGTTGCGTCGGGCGTAGCTGGGGGGTTACGAGGGGCGAAGCAGTCCCCACCGTTGGGATCCGCCCATGGTTTTGTGCATGGTTTAGCACATGGTTTTTGGGTTCGATGGTTTTCGGCCCCTGGTATTTTGTAGATCCGGTCAAGGGAACTACGGTTATGTTCTAATCCAGGGTTAATGGATTGGGGTTTGTGTATGCTTCGGCATGTATATATATGTGTTGTAACACTAAAAGGAATATAATGAAAAATCAAGCTGGTCGTCCCGATTTGGGATCCAGGGGAAAATCTCTGTGTTTATTTGTTTTATGTTTTATGCTCTCTCTATTGTTTATTTTCTATTGTAATATTCGTGTGTAGATAATTTCTGTTTAGGGTTAAAACCTACATTTGGTATCAGAGCTGTTTCGGCTTCAAGGGGACGCCTTTGCTGCTGAGGGTTTTTTGCTCGGGCCTGTGGTAGAACCTGTTCAGTGGGAGATCTGCGGGATCGATTCTTGTGGTGAAAGAAGATGGCGAGCAGCGGGAAGATAGAGATTGAGAAGTTTAATGGTCAGAGTTTTGAGTTGTAGAAACTCAAGATGGAGGATCTGTTGGTGGATAAAGATCAGTGGATCGCGGTAGATACGGGTACTAAGCCAACGGGAATGTCAGATGAAGACTGGAAGAAGTTGGATCGGAAGGCTAAGAGCACAATACGGTTGTGTGTCTCAGATTCAGTATTGTTGAATGTATCTGGGGAAGCTACGACAAAGAATTTGTGAGAAAAACTTGAGACTTTGTACCAATCTAAGTCTCTGGTGAATAAGTTGTTCCTGCGGAAAAAGCTGTATAACCTGAGGATGAAGGATGGAGACTCGATTACAGAGCATCTGAACGCCTTCAATACTGTGGTAAGTCAGCTGTCGTCTGTTGATATTAAAATCTCAGATGAAGATAAGTGCATCAGTTTGTTGTGCTCTCTACCAGACTCGTGGGACAGTCTGGTTATTGCAATAGGTAGCAACACAACTACCTTGAATTTTGATGACATTGTCTCAGCCTTGCTGTCGGAGGAAATGAGACGGAGAAATATGGAGGGTCAGAATGGAGATGCCTTATCTGTACGAGGAAGGTCCCAGAACAGAAACAAGAATAAGGTTCCGAGTGGGAGATCTAAATCTAGAGGGAGATCTAAATCTCCTGGAAAGTTTGTAAAGGTGTCTTTGGAAATGCGGAAAGGAAGGCACTACAAAAAGGAATACCGATATCTAAAGCTCTGAAAGGAGAAAGGGATCGATGAGAAGGTCCTTCTACGAGGCAAAAACCACCTCGGATGAAGGTGGGGATGTGTGTTTGGCTTCTTCTTCAAATACACATGTAGATCATGAGTCATGGTTGATTGACTTAGGTGCATCCTTTCACTTCACTCCCCATAGGGAGTGGTTCTGCGAGTATGAGAAATATGATGGTGGTGATGTCTTCCTAGGGGATGATAGGAAGGCCAGAATCGTCGGACGTGGAAAGGTCAAGCTAAAGCTGCAAGGTGGGAGGATTAGAACACTTCATGGTGTTCTGCATATTCCTGCATTGGCCAGAAATCTGATTTCTGTAAGCAAGATGGATGATGTAGGTGTAAAAACAGTGTTCGAGAAAGATGCCTGCAAGATGGTTCGGGGAGCACTGGTATTAATGTGGGGAGTTCAGACTAGAACTCTATACAAGCTACAAGGTAGCACTGTTATTGACAGGTGTAACATTTCTGTGGTTCCTGAAAGTGGAGCGGAAGCCTAGCTATCTCTGGAGAAAAGACCATCTTATGGCATCGAAGGCCTGGACATATTGGAGAGAAGGGCCTTGAATCTTTTCTGAGAAATGGTATGGTAGAAGGTATGTCTAATAGCTCTCTGGATTTCGATTTCTGTGAACATTGTGTATATGGGAAGCAAAATCGGGTGAGTTTTCCTTCTAGTGCTAAGAGGGCAAACAAGATATTAGAGCTTGTGCACAGTGATGTGTTTGGACCTATGTCAGTTCCATCACTAGGTAATTCTGTGTACTATGTTTCATTCATAGATGAATTCTCAAGGAACACATGGATATATTTCTTGAGGAAGAAATCTGAAGTCTTTGATAGATTTAAAGAATTTAAGGCTCTGGTGGAAAACTAGACAGAGAAGAAGATAAAGGTGCTAAGGACAGATAATGGTGGGGAGTTCTGCAAGAAGGAATTTGAAGAGTTCTGTAAGAAGTGTGGTATAGCACGACAGAAGACTACTCCATACACCGCTCAGCAAAAGAGTTGCGAAGAATGAACGAGAACAACGATGGAAAAGGCAAGAAGCATGCTCGGTGGTACATTTTAGGACAAGAATTAGGCGAGAGGCAATGGAAAGCGCATGTTATGGATTATGAGATCACCTTCGTCGAGCGTTGGAGGATAAGACCCCATGAGGTATGGACTGGTAAGAAACCCTCTCTTTCACATCTGAGGGTGTTTGGATGTGATGCATATGTACATGTTCCAAAGGAGAAAAGGAGCAAGTTGGATAATAAATCTGAACAGTGCATCTTTATTGGGTATAAGGATGGTTTAAAGGGTTACAAGCTTTGGAACCCGAAAACAAGGAAGGTTGTGTACAACTGAGATGTAGTGTTTAGAGAGGTGAAATATGTTGTTAAACATGAAGTCCTACCAAAGGAAATTGAGAAGATAGAGTTTTAGCTAAAGGAGGATGAATCGGTTTAGCTAAAGGAGGATGAATCGGACTCTACAACGAAGAAGACTCGAGAAGATGAAGAGCCACAAACTCCGGCTTTTGAGAAGATCGATGGATTCGGGGAAAGAAGGAAACCGAAAGGTATAGTCCATGCACTTCTGTTGGGTTTTGCCTTAACTATAGCCCGATGATGAACCCCGGGAATTCTCCCGGGGAGGCGATGAATTCAGAGGATGGAAAACTCTGGAAGGAGGCCATGGTTGATGAAATGGCATCCTTGCATAAAAATGAGGCATGGGATCTGGTGGATTTGCTGGCTGGAAGGAAGCCCATCAGGAGCAAATGGGTGTTTAAGAAAAAGATGAATATAGGAGGCAAGGTGGGTAAATACAAAGCTTGGTTGGTAGCAAAAGGTTATTCCCAGGTTCCGGGAATTGATTTTGGTGATATTTTTTCTCCTGTTGCCAAAGTTACTTCTATTAGATTACTTTTGTCTGTTGTTGTTGCATTTTATTTTGAGGTAGAACAGATGGATGTGAAGACAACATTTCTTCACGGGGATCTGGAAGAGGAGATCTACATGATGAAGCAACCTGAAGGCTTTATGGTGAAGGGTAAGAAAGAACTGGTATGTAGGTTGAATAAGTCTTTGTATGGGTTAAAGCAGTCACCAAGGATGTGGTATCAGAAATTTGATACCTATATACGGGGACTTGGCTTCACCAGAAGCAAGGAGGATAACTGTGTTTATTTTAAATTAATTGGTGACCGTGTTATTTATTTGGTCTTGTATGTGGATGATATGTTGTTGATTGGAAATGACAAAGAAATTATACAAGATTTGAAGACCCAATTGTTCTCTGAATTTGACATGAAGAATCACGGTGCCCAAACTATATTTTGGGCATGAAATTAAGAGAGATCGGGCAAAGAGAAAGCTCTATTTAAGCCAGAGAAGTATGTCAAGACTATATTACAGACACTCAATATGCAGGATAGTAAATCGGTGAAGGTTCCTATTCCTGTAGGTGTAAATATGTCTATTGAACAATGTCCCAAGGCACAAGAAGAAGAGGAGGATATGTCCCGTGTTCCATATGCAAGTGCAGTGGGTAGCTTGATGTATGCAATGGTCTGTACTAGACCAGACATTGCACATGCAATGGGAGTATTGAGCAGTTTTATGTCAAACCCAGGGAAGGAGCATTGGACAACAGTGAAGCGGGTTTTCAGATTTTACGTGGCACTAGTGATTATGGCTTGTGCTACCATGGAAGACCAGGATTGGAAAGAATGTTGGACATTCGTGGTTTTTTTGATGCAGACTGGGCTGGAGATCTAGACCAAAGAAGATCTACAAGTGGGTATGTGTTTAGCCTATTTGGAGGTGCAGTCAGTTGGATGAGTAAAAGATAGTTTGTAGTGGCTCTTTCAACTACAGAGGCAGAATACATAGCAGCCACTCATGCAAGCAAGGAAGCAGTTTGGTTGCAGATATTTTGTTCAAGTATGGGGTTGGTACAACAAGCTATAAGGATAGGCTGTGATAGCCAAAGTGCAATTTTCTTGGCTAATAACCCTGCTTATCATTCAAAGACAAAGCAAATTGATGTTCAATATCACTTTGTTAGAGATATGGTTGAGGCTAAAAGGGTGTTGCTTGTAAAGGTGGACACTTTGAAGAATGTTGCAGATGCATTGACGAAGTCTATGAGCACTCAGAAGTTCTCTTGGTGTAGAGAAAAAATGGGTGTTGAAGAATTGGCTCAATGATTAAGCTCTCCTGTGGCCCCCTATGGAAAGAAAACAACAAGTGGGAGAATGTTGAGTGTGTGTTATATTCTTTCCACGATTAGCCTGCGACATGCCATTGCGTGAAATGGCCAAAGAATCACGAGGCGGCTTGAGTCCCCACCAGATTGGGGTTAGAAGAGCGCGCCGGCCAAAATTGGTTTTGTGCGGACCCACTCATGACGAATCCACCCATGGTTTTTGCATGATTTTTGCACATGGTTTTGGGGTACGATGGTTTTCATCCCCTAGTTTTTTGTAGATCCGGTCAAGGGAACTACGGTTATGTTCTAATCCAGGGTAAATGGATTGGGGTTTATGTATGCTTCGGCATGTATATATATGTGTTGTAACACTAAAAGGAATATAATGAAAAATCAAGTTGGTCGTCCCGATTTGGGATCCAGGGGAAAATCTCTGTGTTTATTTGTTTTATGTTTTATGTTCTCGCTATTGTTTATTTTCTGTTGTAAGATTCGTGTGTAGATAATTTCTGTTCAGGGTTAAAACCTACAGTAATGGATGCTCACTTACTGAGTTAGGAGCACCTAAACATTGAGAAATATTGAATTGACCCTTCTAATGGCCTTTTATAGCTTGAAAGGCGAAAGCGTAACAAACTGCTAAAAGCGTAGCGTAGGGCAGTCTGGATTAGTTAACTCTTGTTGGTTGTCTTCAATCTTTGATGGATGTGGAGAGTTGTGAGCATGAGAGAGGAGCTTATTAGGGGAATTTTGAGGTCTAAAATGGGCCTCCTAAGGAAATTATAAAATAATAGTGGAAATAATAAAATAAGATTTGATTACATCATCAAATTTTAGAGGGAAAAAAGATAAAACTACTTTTTTCAACTCGTATTTTGAACTTATCTCCCTAATTTTTTACTCAAATTTTGAGAAGGAATACTCGTTGGATGCAAAATTTGATTCCCCATCCAAGGAGTACCCATGTTGCATACTTTTTATGGACTCTGCTACACGAGAAATGAGAAATACATGAAAATCATGATTGCAATCATGTTTGTTTCATGTATTTATTAGTTTTCGTGTAGTAGGGTCCATCAAAAGTATGCAACATGGGTACTCCTTGGATGAGGAATTAAATTTTTCATCCAACAAGTACTCCCGCTCAAAATTGAGTAAAAACTTAGGGAGATAAGTTGAAAAAGTAGTTTTATTATTTTATTATTTTTTAATCTTTTTACTTTTGTACTCCAAAAATGGTGAATCATCCCCCATGGTTGACATCATCATCCTGAATCCTATTGGTTCTCATAAAGTTTATTTTGGTTGTACATTTTTCTTAGGAGGCCCACTTTAGACCTCAAAATTCCCCTAATGCTTTTGGAAACCAAAGGATAAATGAACTCAAAAATCTTCATTTCCCTTTATAACTCACAAAATTTTCTTTTTGTCTTTAGTGAAATCAAAAGCAGTTTGAGAAAAATTTCTTTTTGAAAAACTTTGACAATGTAGCATACTTATTTGAAAAAATACAAGTTTATATTACTTTATTTTCCTATCTTTGCTAACTCCCAATGAAGGTTATTTGACTAATGACAATGACCATTTATTTTCCTTCTTCATGACATGACTTTGACATTATGATGGCGAAACAATAGAAGCCTAGACCATAACCTAGATGGAGGTATGTTGACTAATATATGACCCTAAATGATGATGAATGACATGACCTTGAATTTGATAATGACCATGAATGGTTGGAGGGAGAAGCATCAGACCTAGACAACATTCAGTGAACATAATTTATTTGAAAACATGAAATTTTAACCAAGTACCACTACCAAATAAACCCGAAATAGAGTATTTGATTACTGAACATTTAGACTCTAACATTGGCTCCAATTGGGGATGGAAGCTCCTTCAGGAGGCGTCAAGAACATCGTAGATCAGGTAGCCTCATCCATTGGGCATTGGAGTCAAAACTGGAAACTAAAATAAATTTTACAAACTGAAATGACTAACTAAAATATAAAATGAATTTGACTCGAAAACCGACTTGACTTTTTCAAAATTTTAAAGGAAAACATCAGTTGATCATAGAAGCTTCATGGACTTCTCCTTGGGCTTCAAACTTCTGCGACAGCTTCCTTATTCTAAGACAACAAATAAAAATATATTTACAATGAAAGTGAACCTTTTTCTTCAATATCAGGTGAGATAATGTTTGAGGAACCTACCATTTACCGGTCCTCCCAGAATTTCCTACCCATAAATATCTTCTAAAAAAAAATCTTTATCACCTCTGAATGTTGTAATATTGTATAGACATTTCCATAGGTTATCAAACTCACCATGCTTGTCTTTGTCTTAATTTTTGGCATCCCATCAAAGAACAACATCTCCTAATTTAAAATCATCAGATTTGGCTTTCTTGTCATAAATATTCTTGATTTTCTCCTGAAACTTTGAAGTGTGATTGAAAACTTCTTCCCTTAACTGCTGCAAATGAATCATTTGGCTAATTCTTCCCTACATATCATTTGGCTCACTTTTGATCTCTTGCATAAATTTCATCACCGGCACTGCTAAGGAAGAGGGAAACACTGTGTCAACACCATAAACTAGTTGGCAGGGTGACATGTCGATTGATCTCTTTGCGCTAAATTTTTTTTCCCTTAGAGAAATTATTAACTTTTTGTGCCAATTTATCTTATTCTCTTGCAACAATTTCTTGATTATTTTCATGAATGATTTGTTTGATGATTCATCCAACCCATTTCCTTGAGGATAGCATGTTATAGAATGGCTAAGTATTGTGATATTTATCACAAAATTCTATCATCTTTTTGGAATTAAAGGCGACTACATTGTCAGTGATAATTTTCTATGGGCAGCCAAAACGAGACACAATATTGCTCTCCAAAAACTGAATAATGACGGTGTTTGTAGCTTGCCTCATGGGTATGGCCTCAATCCACTTTGTGAAGTAATAGATGGCAGTAAGTATCCACTTATTTTGAGTTGATGATGGAGGATGAATCTTGCCAGTGAAATCAAGCCCCCACTGTTGGAAGGGTGCTTGAACTATGATAGGTTTCAAGAGAAGCGGTAAGAGATTTCTCTTTCCCTGAAAAATTTGACACTCATGAAAACTCATGAAAGTTTTGTAAACATCAAAAAAAAAACTTGGCCAATAAAAGCCAACCCTCAATATCTTGTTTGTTGTAGTCTTCCATAAAATATGACCACCACAATAACCTTTATGAAAATCATTCATCACTTTTTCAATTTCACCTTCTACCAAATAGTTAAATAAAACTCCGCCCATATCTTTCCAACATAAACCATTGTTAAGGATGCAATATTTAAGAGCCTTCAACTTCATATATCTACCTTTATTATTGGGAAAAATTGGAGGAGGATTCAAATGTTGTAGCACATGAATAATATCAGCTTACGATAGTGATGAAGTGAAAATTTCATATACCTGAGGTAATGAATCATCTTATTGCTCCTTAGATAATGCAACAATGAAATTTATGTCCAATGCATGTAAATTTGAGTCATTTCTAATTCATATTTCAGCATAGTAGCTATTCACTTTCCACGCTTACCTTCGAGATCATTCTGTGTTAGCACATCTTTGACAACCGCATTTGGGACATCTGCAAGAACATGAGATTGAATAATATAGACTTGTAAGTCTTTCAATGATTTCACTAGCGCTAGAGCTTTTGTTTCAATGATATTGTACTTCAAGTCTGTGTTTCTTATGGTTATACTGAAGAAGGAAATGGGTTTTTTTGTTTCTTGATCTTTCTTTTACATAAGGAAAACAGCTAATGTATGTTCAAAAGTAAAGGAGAAAATGATAAAATCAAGCGTATAATATGGGCTGATAAGAATAGGAGAATGAGACAACACAAACTCAACTTGATTGAATTATTTATTTGCCTCATCGGACCATTTCACCTCACTTTCATTCTTCAACATATCAATAATTTGTCCTAAATGTTCAGCAAGGTTAGGAATAAACATTCTCAAGAAATCGATTTTACCATTGAATGATTGCATTTCCTTCTTACTTCTCGGATAGTCAAAATTATGAATTCCCTCAATCCTTGAAGGATCTATCCGAATGTTGTCTTTAGATATAATGTGACCAAGAAAATTCCCTTCTTCCATAGAAAACAAACTCTTCTTTGGATTCAACGATATACCAAATTTTCTGCACTTTTGAAAAATTGTCTTCAAATGTTGTAAGTTCTCTTCATCCATCTTGGAAAAACCTATGATGTCATCAAGATAAATGACCAAAATTACATCCTTTTCATTGGCAAAGGAGATATACATCGCTCATTGAAAAGTTGCTCTACATTATTCAACCCAAAGGGCATCTTAGCATACATAAAATTACCCCAAGGTATTGTAAAGGTTGTATTTTCCTGATGATTCAGATGAACTAAAATATGATTATACCCTGAATATCCATCCAACAATGAAATTCTGGAAGAACCAACCACCCTTTGCAGAATATGATCCATATTTGGAAGTGGGTAGCTGTCTTTCAACGATACTTTATTCAGATTACATAAATATGTGCACAATCGAATCTCACCCGTCTTCTTTCTTACTAGCACTAAGTTTGACATCCAATTTGAAAAATGAAGAGAAACTATAATACCAGTAGTATACAACCTATTCACTTATTTTTGAATAGAGGACAATAACTTTGGATTCATTCCCCTTAGTTTCTGGCGGAAAGGCTTATGATCAGGATTTAAAGGAATGTTGTGATGAATTATACTCTTATCATAGACTTTCATATCATAATATTCCCATGCAAAAACATCAGCAAACTAAGACATGAGTGCTACATATTTACCTTTCATCTCTGGGCTTAAGTATTTTGATATCTTGACCATTTTTGGCTTCTCATGAGTGCCAAGATTGAGGTCTTCCACTCCTACTTCAGTTGGCAGCATTGTTGGTTTCCGTGCAACATCATCCTGGTAAAAAATCTCCTCTGAAGGTACAAGACCTCATGGAATGGAGTTATCTTTCAACTACATTACCTTCATTTCTGTTGCATGCATTTCTTGATCATCTTCATAAAACTGGTCATCCATTTTTGAACTCACAAACTCCTCTTCTGTATGTAAGAATTTGTTGATTTGTTTGTCATCTTGAAAGACTTGCCAATACCGTACATTATATGGAACAACAAGGTGATGTCTGATGTTAATTCCATACTTCTTGTTGGGATACACTGTAATTTTGAAAATGCTAGATAAAGTGGCAAGAAAATCAACAATGAAATTAATATTCCTTGGAATCAATCACAAAGTATATTCAATGAAAGTATTGAAGATGTCTAACACTACATTGCGGTAAGCTCGCATTCTAGGATGCTTGGCCTGGTGTTCCCATTTGACTTTCTTTATTTCCAATTTGGAGTTGCCATACACAAAAAAATTTGTGGCACCTAAGTTCTTAAGAATTTTCAGACTGGTTATCAAAGCCTCATATTCTGCTTCATTGTTTGAACAATCAAATGCCAATTTGTAAGAATAAATTTGAACATTAGGAGGAAGGTTAGATGACTTATTCATAGGGCTGTGAATCCACACTCCAATTCCAGCTCCTTCCTTACCTAAGGCTCCATTGAAATCCATGGTCCACAAACCACTTTCTTCATCGGGAAGCTGCAATTCGGATGACTGATCTTGAATAACTTCTTGAGAAAGGTCTTGCTATAGTAATAGGTTCTATTTATTTCATTGTTTCATATATATTTTTTGTTGATACACTTAGCTGCGAGCTAATTTGCATCTTTTCTTGTTTTTTTTCACTTGGAAATTTTTTAACAGAATTTGAAAATTTTGAATTTTCTTCTTTTTCTTCCATCAAAACTTTTGATGATGTTGAAAAATCATCATTTAATAAGATAAAAGACTCCAAATATGTATGAACAACATGTATTGGGTGATTATTAGGCCTTTATTTTCTACTGATCATGTGATTCATCTTGTTTTCTTGATAAAGTTTTCTAAGTTACCCAAAAACCGGTATAGTAGCATAGGAAAAGTTGAGCTGCAAGGTGCCTCTAAGTTTTTCTCCCCATGACCGGGATAGCAACATTGCATATCTGGGAGGGATATCAGCTACAACAACGTCCATGAGGACATTCTTGGATAGAATTTTTTATAAAGACACCACTATATCTTTGATGATACCAAGACATTTAACCCTTCCTGAATCAAAATAGTAAAGGTCATGGTAGGGTATGGTGATATCCATTCCTAGTTTTTCCATGATGGATTTAGGCATAATATTATGAGATGCTCTAGAGTCTAACATGGCATTATGGAGGATAAAATCATGGATCTTGAGCTAAGATAAAAAGGAGGGACCTCACTATATTCTAAGTCACCATCTACAACAAGGCCAAAAAAAATTTCAGGGCGATCATCACTCACATTCACCTTATTAGACATTTGATCTACCCTAAGCAACTTGGCTACCTAAAACTTATATTGTTCATTATTGATTATTTTAGTCAAAGGAATGGAGACTTTCAATTTTGATATTTTCATTTTCAAGACTAAATAAGGCATAGTTTTTTTCTACCTCTTTAGATGGTGCATCTTTCTTCTCGGGCTAATCTTTGTGTGGAATATCCTTTATTTTTCCTATGTCTTGAACTTCTTTATCTTTCTTCCAATTGTTGGTAAAAGCTTCACTGCATTTCCCATGATTTGAAACAACAGGTCCTTTATCTTTGCTCTGATTTGAAGTAATCATCTCTTTATGGTGAGAATCTTTTTGAGAATTCTATTTTTTTTATGACTTGAGGTTATAGACACGTTCCTATTCCTCAAATCATACTGCATTTGCACCTCGGTAAGAGAATTCTAATATCATCTTTGGTAATCTTTTGTCCGTACCGATAACATATCATCATTACACAAAACATATTGTTGATCACTCGGTAGAATAAACTCTTTAGAAAATTGATCTTCTTTAGTGAGAAAAATAGGGTGTTGATTTTCCTCAAATAAACGATTTTCACTTGAAATATCCTATGCTTCTTCATCAGGGCCATCTGTATAGTTTTTCTGAAATGGAGTGCAAATTTGTTGCTGAATTTGTTGATCCTGACCCCTTTGCTCCCTTTGCTTTATCTTGTATTGAGGCTACTGATTTCGACCCCTGAAATTGGGATTTTTGATTGAGGGCTAAACTTGTCTACCCGTGATGGTCATTTTGTCTATCATCTTCTCCATTGTTTTGATCAAGGTATCAAGTTTTCCCTCTGATGAAGTAGACATTTCTTCCTTGATGGTTACCCTCTTTTCTATTTCGATTTTTTACTTCTTGATAATCAGATTTTCCTCAACCCTCACTGCATTTCTCTAAATTTCTTAAAGGGTAGATGGATTTCTTTCCCTTAGCTGGTAAGCCATATTAGGATCGAAACCATCTAGGTAATGAAGTAGTGCGAGGCCTAGAGGAGGCTTGATATTTTTAGGAATGGAATCATAAATTCTATTGAATCTGGCTGTGAAGTCTTGCACAAACTCATTAGGATTTATTTTCAAGGTGTTGTATGCAACTAGTATTTGTAAAGGGTTCTTCTTATCCTCCCATTTTCCCATAAATAAATCAATTAAATATTGTGAATTAGCTACAGAACTAGCTGTTAGGGAGCGAAACCATTTTTTAACCTCTCTTAAGAAACTCTGTGCTAAAATGTGCATCTTGGCTTCATCATTATCAATCTCTTCAAGATCGATGAAATCAACCACCTTGACAATGTGTTGGTGAGTAGTAACCTCTAATGTTCCATCAAATAGAGGTAATATTTAACCATAATTCTGAGGTAGTGCAGTGAGTTGTATTGGTAGAATCAATGGAGAAAATCTGGCCATGACTAATGGAGGAGGTTTTGGAGGTGTTGATGAAGTGTGTAACTGCAGAGGAAGTGATGGAGTGAAGTTAAGAGTTGATGGTGTAGCTGTGTAAGAATTTTTGATAGTAGATGGTGAAGCAAAAGCTTGTTGTTGGTATTGGAAATAAGCTTTTTCATATCTTACTTGAAACTTATCAACCAAACCCTAAAGTTTATGAAAGTCGAACCAGACTTTACTATCAACCTCGAAATAAGATGGCTCAGAAAATTTCAAGTATGTCTCAAAATAAATGGGGTTAAAGACTGTTTCTGAAAGGAAGGATTCAAACATAGATCTAAAAAAATATGTCTCAAATATCTTCTGGATCAATTAACCTCGTACGAAAGGATGTAGATTTCACAAGTGGAGGTAAAATCTTTCAAACTTTCCAAGACTTTATTTTCTGCTTTCTCAAAAGAATCTCAGGGTCATTAAAAATTGATGAGGGATTTGGTTCTGGATTTGACCTAGTGTGTCTTCTGGGAGCCAATTTTCTTGAGAATATGCATTTTAGCTCAAATATACTAACTCAACATTTTTCGAATGTCAAAACTTGTCACCCACAATTCTAACCTTTAGTGAACTAAAAGAAGTATCCCTAGGGAAAGTTTTACATTCACTCCTCGGCAATGGTGCCAAAAATGTTATCAATTCCAAGATTGGGAAAGGTATACCTAGATATCCTCTATCCTCTATCCAAACTCCATTCTTCCAGGCTTACTCTAGAAGCATCACGTGCAATGAAAATTAGTGGGAGAAACATGAAAAATAGGGTGTATTTTGAGTTTTTCTTCAAAACTAGGAGGTATTATGCAAAACCAAGACCATATCTAGAATGTACACGTCAAGAGAAATCCATACATCTAGAGAAAACTTTCATTGGACCCTCTGAGGAAAAGTGTCACGTGGATACGCGATGCTTCTGCAAGGGTGAAATTTACAAAATTTTCCAAAAATCACAAAAATATAAAAAATGCTCCAAACTTGTTGAATTTTAGTCCATGGTATCCTTGAATGATGATCTAGACAGCTAGATATTCCTCAGCTAGCAAATCCAAGTTGTCTTTCTCCTTTAGCTTAATTAGGGTTTCTTTAAGATTTTTCTTCAAATATTTAACCCTGACTTTGGAAATTTGGTTCCTGGTGAAGTAGTGTCTGGTGATGTGCCTCTAGAGGTTATTGTTCCTTTCTGCCTTCTTCAAGAGCTTCTCTGGCTGCTCATTCACCCTATCAATCCAAAACTATTTGTCTTTCTCTATTTCAGTAGCAATCAAATCATCAAAACTTTGATGACCTAATGGATGAGAAAACTCTGATTCTTTCTCTTTTTTCTTGGTTAATCCTCTTGTTATTGGCCTCCTTGGCTTTATTTCATCCTCCTTGTCTTCCAACTAATCAACATCTACCACTACTTTTCCCTTACCCTTTTCCACCTTAAGATCTGCCTTTGGTTTTCTTTGGAGAAATTGTTTCACCTTCAATTACATGTTTTCTTGTTGTAGGAAGGTTATCATAAAATTTTCCCTTGAGAGGCTATCCTTGAGCTCTATTATCTCTGCATAATTTTCTCTGATTATCTCCTCAGCTGAATTTTTTTCCACCCGCTCTTCCATGTCAACCTCCATAGGTGCTTTCTCCTCATGTTGCTACAAAGGTGACTCACTCTCATGCATAGGTGGTTGCTCAATGGTTTCTCTTTACTCAGTTGTAGGTTCAAGTGAAAGCACACCTTTGGTAACCATAGGAGCAAAAACCATCATGTTACCCTTCTCATAAGTTTGAGTGACTTCTTCCCTTGGCGTCTTTGGAACTTCTGCTTGTCTACTTGAAGAGCCAACTTCTATTGGCTTTGCTGATGTTGATGGTATGCTCTGAATGATGGGTGGACTACTAGTAGGAAAAGAAGCAATTGACTTCATGAATGTTTCCCAAGACATATTGATTTCTGAGAGCTAATGCAAAACTATAACCTTGAACAAACCATGGTGGAACAAATTAGTGCGGTGGTCCTTGCCTTTACTTTGTACTTTTTCAGTCATTTTGACCATACTCCTGAATAGATAATGAGGCAAATTGAGTGGCTTGGTGGTAGTGAAATGAATCAATAGACTTATGTGGTACTGTTACAATCTTGAGAATTTCCCTTAACATGTGAAATACTTCATGATCAGCTTCATCAAAGGGGAAAACCTGTCAATTAAATTCCTGAAAGGAAAGATGCGTTCAGGAGCATCTTTGCAATGTGGTTTTAAGAACATTTTATAGTTCTCAATGTCCAAGTCCATCCTTTGAACCAGATTTCTCCATGGTTTGGGATACCTGTTGCTGAGGTGATAACATCTGTTGATATATTGAATTCAATTCCTACTATATTAGCCTTATCTCTCCTAAATATGGTGGAAAAAAGGCTTTTCAATTGAGCATGACAGCCTACCTCTTGGATTCTTTCACAAAACCTTAAACAACCACTATCTTCAACGGATTTCTTGGCATATGGAGAAGCATTGATATCCTACAAATTGGATGGCTCAAACATGGAATGATGACCTCCCTTATTGGGCTTTCTCTTCTCACCTTCCATGTTGTTTATCTGCAAAATAAAACCCTAGGTTGTTGTGAAGGAAAGGGAAGGTGAAAATTTAGGAAAACAGAGGATGATGATATAGTGGGTTTAGGGACTGAAATGAGATGGAATGGAGTTAGGGAAAATTCCCTAAAAATTTGGGGAAGTAGGATGGTGATTTAGCTACAGAATACAAGTGAAATTTTTGGAAATAGGTATGGGAAAGGTGGCAAAAAGATCAAAACACAGAGTTTACGTAGTTTCTCTGCAAAAGCATAGTGAAAACTAGGGTTTGAGTGAAAATGGTAGAAAGGAGGGATATGAATGATATGTAGTGACTTGGTAAGGTATATGAGTGATTTGTGAAGGTTATTAGATGATGAAACTAGGGGTTTTCTGCTAAAACAAATCAAGCATGAAAGAAATCCAAAAACGTAGTTAAAAACCATAGAAGAGGGAGTCCACTCTTTACTGAAGAAATTGACTTGAAGGAGAGGTAAGGGATTTTTACTTACTGACTTAGGAGCACTTGAACCTTGAGAAATGCTAAATTGACCTTTCTAATGGCCTTTTAGAACTTGAAAGGCAAAAGCATAACAAACTGCCAGAAGCATAGCGTAGGGCAGTCTAGATCAGTTTCTTGTTGGTTGTCTTCAATATTTGATGGGTGTGGAGAGTTGTGAGCAGGAGAGAGGAGCTATTTTGAAAACCAAAGGATGAAATAAACTCAAAAATATTTATTTCCCTTTATAACTCACAAACTTTGATTTTTTTCTTTAATGAAATCAAAAGCACTTTGAGAAAAAAATCTTTTTAAAAAACTTTGACCATGTAGCATACTTGTTTGAGAAAAGACAAGTTGCCTTTACTTTATTTTCCTATCATTGCTAACTCTCGATGAAGGTGATTTGACTAATTACAATGACCATTTATTTTCCTTCTTCATGACATGATTTGGACATTATGATGGTGAAACAAAAGAAGCCTAGACCATGACCTAAATGAAGGTATGTTGACATATCTATGACCCTAGATGATGATGAATGACATGACCTTGAATTTGATAATGACCATGAATTGGTGGAGGGAGCAACATCAAACCTAGACAACATTCAGTGAACAAAAATTATTTGAAAACATGAAATTTAGACAAAGGACCACTACCAAATAAACCTGAAAGAGAGTATTTGATCACTGAACATTTAGACACTAAAATGACCTTCTGACCTCCCCTTTCATGTTCTGGTTGAGCTCAATGCTCATGGCTGTCGACAACCACTGAAAAAAATGACGAGAAACTACCTTGGTTTCGCCATTTCCTTACTCCTAGTGGAATATAAATATAGATATTAATAATAACAATTTTAAATTATTTAAACATTCTCAAAATCATAAAATTACAATTAAATTTAAATTTGATTTTTTTATTAATTAAATAAAAAAACAACTTTCTAAATTTTCAAATCATACACAATATTATAAAATCATAAAACAAAATGAATTTACATTTTATTTCTCAACATCAACAAAACCAAATAATCCCTATATTAAAACATTTTCAAAATCATAGGTTAAGAAGATATACTACACACTATCCCAATTCCTAATACCATAAATACTAAGATTTTAGTTTAGAGGTCAAACCTAATGATAAAACTATATAGGCTATTGGATGTGATCATTATAATCCCCACATACCGCTCTATCTTATTGTAAATGATGTCAATGTGTGAGGATTTCCACTAATAACACTGTATAGTGAGCATATGCCTTATAAGTCTTTATCTTGCTTATTTGATGAGCTTATGGTTATTCTAGGTAAAGATTAATGATCTTCGCATAGCCTGAGGAGGTGAGAAATGAGTTAATATATTTCCCCGTTGTGGGCCCCCTCATCCAATAAGTCAAACCCAAGAGAAATAAGTGGCCAAATTTGAATTATCTCTCATTGGTACTGTACTTAGGCTTTTATTAGAGCTTATAGTAGAGCTAGTATCATTGGTTCGAGTGAGATGCCGGAAGGTAATTTTGTGTGCTTCCTCAGTTCCACCATAGTGTATGTCGATTGAGATAGTTACACTTTTTTCTCAGAACTACTATATAATAGTAGATAGAGAGAGTGCACATTTATCAGAACAAGGCATGGCAGCTAGAATATATGCATTGTTCTCGGAACATGACATGGAGCACTTGGGGAATAAAATATTCCAAAGGTAGAGGCTTCACCAAGAACATAAGCATCGAAGTGTGGTTCCACACATAGTCAGCGTGTGTTCTGGAATGCGTGAAATTGTCTCAAGGCTCCTCGTTGTGTGGATATAATAAATTTAGTTTATTTTCCCTTACATTAGCTTACATTAGGAGGATTAATCATTGGTCAAGTGTATATGGTGGGTGCCCAATCTATATGTTATTGAATTCAACCCTGCAAAAGTCAAAATCATGACTGATCTCTGTAGGCCTTAGAAGAAAAAAATATGTCAGAATATACTAATCTACTGAAGCTCTTGGAATATGGGCTAGTTCCAAATAATGTAATTTATACCATACTTATTAACCAATTTTGTAGAAAAGGAAATATTGACCTGGATTTTAGGTTTGTGGGCCAAATGCTTGCAAGTGGCATTGATCTTGGCATAGCCACTTATGGGTCATTTATCAATGGACTTTGCAGAAATGTGCACGGATCAGGAGAGAACACAGATTACAGGAAGAAATTAGACTATTAAATGGAATGTGTGAAAAGGGATTGGTACCCACCAGGGTAGCGTATGGTGTAGTAATTCATGACCTTTGCAAAGATTGCAAAATTGACCTTACTTTCAATTTATTTATGGACGTGGATTACCATGATTTTTTTCTTCCTCTCTCCTTAGTTCTCACCATTCTCTCCTCTCTAAAGTTGTCTCTAGATTTCACTCTTATATACAGTATTCCATAGGGCACATGTAGCTTAATGTGTTTGGACTATTTGGATACTACTAATATAAGGGTATCTTAAGGCTCCATATGTTAGCTCTGTATTGGATTTCCTTTTTTTATTGTGACATTGTGAGATAGGATCTGTCCCAAAGTGCTTAATTTAATGTTATGATGGGGACCCTATTTTAATCGGGGCTTAGAAGTTACTATAATAGGCATAGACATTAATTTATATTACGGTTATAGTTTGAAATTTATATCTTTCGTAATATTATTTTAATTAAATTTAATTCTATTGATTCCCTGTACCTAAATCCATTATGTGCAATCAATTTCATGTATATGTTTTCATGTGGTGCATGGGCACGAGTTGTTCTGTTGGAATATTGAAAATTCCAGAATAAAAAGTGGAAAATAAATTTCCCTTCCTTAACACAGAGAAAATTCTAAAATTTCATTCACAGTGACAGAGTTTCAACTCAGAAAAAAATTATATTTCATAAAAAAAACTGTAACAGATTCTTCCTCAAGAGAGGGCTTACAAAATTATGACTGCTTCAAAAACACAGTGCATAATATCAACTCACTATCTGTGTAAAAACACACTTTGTCTCTAAAATATATACTGTTGTACATACTTTGTTTTCTCAAAACACTCTACTGTGTTTTTCATTCGTTGTCTCTGTCTATTACAAAACAAAAAAAACAGCTCTTTGTTTCTTTAACAACAATGCTCTGCTATGTATGAAAAAAAAAACATTACATAAAAATGACTCTGTTTCTGTATATAACAAAATATCTCAGCCCTGTTTCATTCAATGTCATTAATTGACATACAACAAGAAAATTCACCGCTTGAACAATCTTTATGGCATCATTAACTTCTACCGGCACCGCTTGGAAACGCATTGAAGTCGAATTGGCTTGGTGGCACCTTGATTTTTTTCATTCCCGCACTGCTGTGCTTTTATAAAAATATTCACTGTGTATATATTTTTTTAATACATAACAACCCTTTTAATATATATATGTATTACATATATTAAAAATAAAACAAATAACATTAAAACAAAAAAAACAACTATTGTTTTATAACCATATGCGATGGGAAAATAACATTAAACCCCGCAACCTTTTTGTTAAAACGAAGTGTGGGCCCCGCTGCTGATGATGTCAGCAGTTCCGGGAGGGTTTGCCCCTCCGTCGGCCTGCCCTGCCTGACCCCTGCGGAATTTGCCTTCCGCCTTGTCTCTTCACTGCCTTCTGGGCAGTTGGAAATTAATTCCAACACTCCCACTTAATTTCAACTGCTGGGTTTTCCTACATACCCATGCATTTTCTGAAATGTTCAAAGCTTTTCTGTGTAAGTGGCTTTGTGAGGATATCTGCAAATTGATCCTCTGTTCTGCAATGCTGCAAAACAATCTCTCCATTGCTAACCAATTCCCGTATAAAATGAAACTTGGTGTCAATGTGCTTTGTCCTTTTATGAAAAACAGAATTTTTAGACAATGCAATAGCTGAGTTATTGTCACAAAAGATCATTGTCCCTTTTACCTGTTCTTGACATAAACTTCTCAACATTTTTCTCATCCAAACTGCTTGACACGCTGCTGCTGTAGCTGCCACATATTCCGCCTCTGCTGTAGATAACACTACAATGGGTTGTTTCTTAGAAGCCCATGAAATGGCTCCTGAACCCATGTGAAAAACATAACCGGAAGTGCTCTTCCGATCATCTACACTTCCAGCCCAATCACTGTCATTATAACCAACTAAATCTGAATTTTCTGAAGTAGTATACAAAATATCAAACCTCTTTGTACCTTTAACATACCTCATAATTCTTTTTGCTGCTTGCCAATGTGCATCCTTTGGCTTTTCCATGAATCTGGAAATCAAGCTAACGACATGCATTATGTCCGGCCTAGTTGTAGTCAAATACATGAGGCTGCCAACTATGCTCTTGTACAAGCTACGATCAAAATCCTTACTACTGTCCTCTCTGCTGAGTTTTAATCCCATCACTATGGGAGTGATTGCTGCTTTGCATTCCTGCATGTTAAATATTTCAAGCACTTCATTAACATACTTTGCCTGTGAGATAAAAATCCCATTTTCATCTTGTTCTACTTCTATTCCCAAGAAGTATCTCAACAAACCTATGTCAGTCATTTCAAATTCTTCTTTCATGACTGTTTTAAAATGTTCAATAAGGCAATCATCATTACCTATGAAAATAACATCATCAACATACAAGACCACAATCAATATTTTTCCATCTTTTTCTTTGATGTAGAGGGTGGGTTCTCCCTCACACTTTTCAAAACCATTTTCTAGTAGATAGGAATCTATTGTACTGTACCACGCTCTTGGCGCTTGCTTCAGCCCATAAAGAGCTTTCTTCAACTTACACACTTTGTTTTCTTGGCCTTTCTTTTCATAGCCGAGAGGTTGTTCAATGTAAACCTCTTCCATTAACACTCCATTTAGGAATGCTGACTTCACGTCCATTTGGTAAACTTTCCACTTGTTTTGTGCTGCTATGGATAGCACTGCTCTCACAGTTTCCATTCTGGCAACCGGTGCGAACGTTTCCTCATAATCTATCCCGTGCTTTTTCTTATATCCTTTGACAACAAGTGTTGCCTTGTGTCTCTCTATTTTGCCTTCAGCATTACTCTTGGTCTTGTAGACCCATTTAACTCCAATGACATCTTTACCTTTTGGGAGTTCAACCAAATCCCAAGTCTTGTTTCTTTCTATGGCATTTATTTCCTCATCCATATCTTCTATCCATTTCTTATCCTTGATGGCTTCTTCGAAATGAACAGGATCATCAACATGACAATATAAAGCAAACAAAGAATTGATACCTTCATTAGCTATATCTTGTTAATAAATATCTTTCAAAATTCTGAATTTCTTACCTTTTTCAGTAGGTGTACAAATGCTTGAAGAAGCACTTGAATTTCCTCCTTGTGGTGTGCTTGGAGAAGCAATTTCATTTCTCCTCAAGGGTGTGCTTTGCTGCTCTTTTGTTGGTGTTGCTGTTTGGGGATGTATTTCAGCCAACTCATCATCATTCTCATCATGAGATAAACAGTGTTTAACATTTACTGTCTTCTCTATGCTTCCATCCTAAGCTTCCTCTTCAATGAACTGAACATCTCTACTCACAATAAACTTCTTGGTGGATGGGTTGTATAACCTGTAGGCCTTGGATTCCTCACTGTATCCAATGAAAATACATTTCTCCCCCTTGCTGTCCAACTTCTTCCTTAGCTGATCCGGAATGTGTGCATAAGCCACACATCCGAAAACCTTCATGTGTGTGACACCTTGCTTTGTGCCACTCCATGCCTCTTCCGGCACTTTGTTCATAACTGCTTTTGTAGGGCACCTATTCAAAATATACGCTGCACAATGTACAGCTTCTGCCCAATAATCATTAGGCAAATTCTTTGCCTTTAACATACTCCTCGCCATGTCCATTATGGTTCGGTTCTTCCTTTCGGCTACTCCATTTTGCTGCGGAGTATATCTAGTTGTAAACTGCTTTTGAATACCATTTTCTCTACAAAACCGTAGAAAATATTTAGAGATATACTCACCTCCTCTATCAGTCCTTAAGACCTTGATATGCAGCCCACTCTGGTTCTCAACAAGTGCTTTGAAATTGCAAAATTTTTCAAACACTTCACTTTTGTTTTTCAAAAAGTAAACCCAAGTTTTTCTTGTAAAATCATCTATGAATGTTAACACATAGTGGTTGCTTGCAAGTGATGGAGTTTGCATCGGTCCACATACATCTGAGTGGACAATCTCTAAGGGTTCTTTTGCCCTTATGCTTTTCCCGGAAGGAAAACTTTCTCTGTGTTGTTTCCCAAGAATACAACCTTCACAAAGGCTGTCCGGTTTCTCTATCAATGGTAAACCACTTACCATCCCTTTTCTGTTCAACAAATTAAGACCTCCAAAGTTGATATGTCCAAATCTCAAGTGCCATAACCAATTATCATCCTTTGGTTCGCTTTGGTAAGTCTCATGTGCAACTGTTGCTTTCTCTTCACCATTCTTCAAATCTACTCTCATTCTGAGAGGGAACATCCTGTTCCTTGTCATCTTCACTTCAGTAATACACTGATTGCTGGGTGGTTTATCCATTATGGTACAAACATCATTATCAAAGAAAACATTATACCCCTTATGGAAAAGCTTTCCAACACTTAAGAGGTTACACATCATTCCTGGAACATAATAAACATCTGCTATGGTTTTCCTTGCACCTAATCTTGTTAAAACATTTACATCTCCTTTTCCCATAACAGAAACTTTGCTATTAGTTCCTAGTGTGACTTGTGACTGCACACTTTCATCTAACATAGAAAACATTGCTAAGTTTCCTGTCATATGGTTACTGCAACCGAAATCTAGAAACCATAAATCCTCATTCTTTTCTTTAGCCATATTACAAGATAAAAACAAATTATTTTCGCTGATATTTTCCTTAGTGAAATTTGCACTAGTTCTACTTGCCATATCTTGCTGCTTCTTTCTACATTCATTAGCATAATGACCATATTTTTTACAATGGTAACATTGGACATTGGACTTATCATACCTTTGTCCTTGAGCATTCTGCTGACCATTCTGCTGGCTGCTGCCTTGGCCTTTATGCTTATTTGGATTGCTGCCCCTTCCTTGAGCATTTGCTGGACTGTGTCTTCCACCTATGTTTTGGCTTCTGCCTCTTCCTCTCTTGTTTCCTCTGCCTTTCCCTCTTCCTCTTCCGAAAGACATCTGGGTCTTAAAAGCATGTTCAAGAGATGAGTTTTCACTCCTACCCAATCTATGTTCATGGGTCATCAGTGATGCATGAAGTTCATCCACTGAAAACTTTGTTAGATCCCTAGTCTCTTCTATGGTGGTGACAATCACATCAAATCTTGAGGGTAAACTTCTCAAGAGTTTCTCCACAATCCTCTTATCTTCAAGAGTCTCTCCATGAGATCTTATTTGTGTGACCATTCCAATCACATGAGTGAAGAATGAGTCAATATTATCTGACTCTTTCATACAGAGAGTCTCAAAATCTCTCCTCAGCAACTGAAGTTTTGTTGTCTTCACTTTTTCCATGCCTTGATAAGTTGTCTTGAGATTTTCCCATGCTTCTTTGGATTTCACAGCTGCTGCTATCCTTAGAAACACACTCTCATGCACTACTTGATATAAGAAGAAAAGAGCCTTGGCATCTTTCTTCTTATTGTTCTTCAACTGTTCTCTTCCTGCTTGAGTTAACACATAAAACTCTGCTTCATTTGCTGGCTCTTCAAAGCCTTCCTCAACAAATTCCCATAAGTCTTGGGAGACAAATAAAGCTCTCATAGTTATTGACCAGTAGTCATAATTTTTCCTATTAAACATTGGGAGATGGATATTTCCCATATGCATACCAGTGCTGGCTCCAGCCATTCTGCACTCTTAACTATGATTCAAAAACACTTGCCTGTGTGTTTTTAAAATAACTGACTGTTATGCAACAGTAACACAAAACTATATAGAGAAATACCTTGAATTCCTTTGGCTGAGTCTTCACACTGCTGGAGAAGCTGCTGCAACAAAAAACTCCTTTCCTTCAGCTTATTTGACCTTCAAATAGCCTGGATTAGCTCCGATACCATGTTGGAATATTGCAAATTCCAGAATAAACAGTGGAAAATAAATTTCCCTTCCTTAACATAGAGAAAATTCTAAAATTTCATTCACAGTGACAGAGTTTCAACTCAGAAAAAAATTATATTTCATAAAAAAAACTGTTACAGATTCTTCCTCAAGAGAGGGCTTACAAAATTATGACTGATTCAAAAACACAGTGCATGATATCAACTCACTATCTGTGTAAAAACACACTCTGTCTCTAAAATATATATTGCTGTACATACTTTGTTTTCTCAAAACACTCTGTTGTGTTTTTCATTCGCTGTCTCTATCTATTACAAAACAAAAAAACAACTCTCTGTTTCTTTAACAACAATGCTCTGCTGTGTATGAAAAAAAAAAACATTACATAAAAATGACTCTGTTTCTATATATAACGAAATATCTCAGCCCTGTTTCATTCAATGTCATTAATTGACATACAACAAGAAAATTCACCGCTTGAACAATATTTATGGCATCATTAACTTCTGTCGGCACCGCTTGGAAATGCATTGAAGTCGAATTGGCTTGGTGGCACCTTGATTTTTTTCATTCCCGCACTGCTGTGCTTTTATAAAAATATTCACTGTGTATATATTTTTTTAATACATAACAACCCTTTTAATGTATATATGTATTACATATATTAAAAATAAAACAAATAACATTAAAACAAAAAAAACAACTATTGTTTTATAACCATATGCGATGGGCAAATAACATTAAACCCCGCAACCTTTTTGTTAAAACGAAGTGTGGGCCCCGCAGCTGATGATGTCAGCAGTTCCGGGAGGGTTCGCTCCTTCGTTGGCCTACCCTGCCTGACCCTTGCAGAATTTTCCTTTCGCCTTGTCTCTTCGCTGCCTTCTGGGCAGTTGGAAATTAATTCCAACACTCCCCCTTAATTTCAACTTCTGGGTTTTCCTGCATACCCATGCATTTTCTGAAATGTTCAAAGATTTTCTGCGTAAGTGTCTTTGTGAGGATATCTGCAAATTGATCCTCTGTTCTACAATGCGGCAAAACAATCTCGCCATTGCTAACCAATTCCCGTATAAAATGAAACTTGGTGTCAATGTGCTTTGTCCTTTTATGAAAAACATAATTTTTAGACAATGCAATAGCTGAGTTATTGTCACAAAAGATCACTGTCCCTTTTACCTGTTCTTGACATAAGCTTCTCAACATTTTTCTCATCCAAACTGCTTGACACGTTGCTGCTGTAGCTGCCACATATTCCGCCTCTGCTGTAGATAACGCTACAATGGGTTGTTTCTTAGAAGCCCATGAAATGGCTCCTAAACCCATGTGAAAAACATAACCGGAAGTGCTCTTCCGATCATCTACACTTCCAGCCCAATCACTGTCAGTATAACCAACTAAATCTGAATTTTCTGAAGTAGTATACAAAATACCAAACCTCTTTGTACCTTTAACATACCTCATAATTCTTTTTGCTGCTTGCCAATGTGCATCCTTTGGCTTTTCCATGAATCTGGAAATCAAACTAACAGCATGCATTATGTCCAGCCTAGTTGCAGTCAAATACATAAGGCTTCCAACTATGCTCTTGTACAAACTAGGATCAATATCCTTGCTGCTGTCCTCTCTGCTGAGTTTTAATCCCATCACTGTGGGAGTGATCGCTGATTTGCATTCCTGCATGTTAAATCTTTCAAGCACCTCATTAAAATACTTTTCCTGTGAGATAAAAATCCCATTTTTATCTTGTTCTACTTCTATTCCCAAGAAGTATCTCAACAAACCCATATCAGTCATTTCAAATTCTTCCTTCATGACTGTTTTAAAATGTTCAATAAGGCAATCATCATTACCTGTAAAAATAACATCATCAACATACAAGACTACAATCAATATTTTACCATCTTTTTCTTTGATGTAGAGGGTGGGTTCTCCCTCACACTTTTCAAAACCATTTTCCAGTAGATAGGAATCTATCCTACTGTACCACGCTCTTGGCGCTTGCTTCAGCCCATAAAGAGCTTTCTTCAACTTGCACACTTTATGCTCTTGGCCTTTCTTTTCATAGCCGAGAGGTTGATCAATGTAAACCTCTTCCATTAACACTCCATTTAGGAATGCTGACTTCACATCCATTTGGTAAACTTTCCACTTGTTTTGTGTTGCTATGGACAACACTGCTCTCACGGTTTCCATTCTAGCAACCGGTGCGAAATTTTCCTCATAATCTATCCCATGCTTCTGCTTATACCCTTTGACGACAAGTCTTGCCTTGTGTCTCTCTATTTTTCCTTCTGCATTACTCTTGGTCTTGTAGACCCATTTAACTCCAATGACATCTTTACCTTTTGGG
Organism: Pinus albicaulis; assembly: GCA_034641835.2. NCBI lineage: Eukaryota > Viridiplantae > Streptophyta > Pinopsida > Pinales > Pinaceae > Pinus > Pinus albicaulis. The sequence continues at coordinate 1,301,401,003 of CM076572.1, read as the reverse complement.
AGTTCAACCAAATCCCAAGTCTTGTTTCTTTCTATGGCATTAATCTCCTCATCCATAGCTTCTATCCATTTCTTATCCTTGATAGCTTCTTCGAAATGAACAGGATCATCAACATGACAATATAAAGCAAACAAAGAATTGATACCTTCATTAGCTATATCTTGTTCATAAATATCTTTCAAACTTCTGAATTTCTTACCTTTTTTAGTAGGTGTACAAATGCTTGAAGAAGCACTTGAATTTCCCCCTTGTGGTGTGCTTGGAGAAGCACTTTCATTTCTCCTCAAGGGTGTGCTTTGCTGCTCTTTTCTTCCTCTTCAATGAACTGAACATCTCTACTCACAATAAACTTCTTGGTGGATGGGTTGTATAACCTGTAGGCCTTGGATTCCTCACTGTATCCAATGAAAATACATTTCTCTCCCTTGCTGTCCAACTTCTTCCTTAGCTGATCCAGAATGTGTGCATAAGCCACTCCATGCCTCTTCTGGAACTTTGTTCATAACTGCCTTTGTAGGGCACTTGTTCAAAATATACGCTGCACAATGTACAGCTTCGGCCCAATAATCATTAGGCAAATTCTTTGCCTTTAACATACTCCTCGCCATGTCCATTATGGTTCGGTTCTTCCTTTCGGCTACTCCATTTTGCTGCGGAGTATATCTAGTTGTAAACTGCTTTTGAATACCATTTTCTCTACAAAAACGTAGAAAATCTTTAGATATATACTCACCTCCTCTATCAGTCCTTAAGACTTTGATGTGCAGCCCACTCTGGTTCTCAACAAGTGCTTTGAAATTGCAAAATTTTTCAAACACTTCACTTTTGTTTTTCAAAAAGTAAACCCAAGTTTTTCTTGTAAAATCATCTATGAATGTTAACACATAGTGGCTGCTTGCAAGTGATGGAGTTTGCATCGGTCCACATACATCTGAGTGGACAATATCTAAGGGTGCTTTTGCCCTTATGCTTTTCCCGGAAGGAAAATTTTCTCTGTGTTGTTTCCCCAAGATACAACCTTCACAAAGGCTGTCCGGTTTCTCTATCAATGGTAAACCACTTACCATTCCTTTTCTGTTCAACAAATTAAGACCTCCAAAGTTGAGATGTCCAAATCTCAAGTGCCATAACCAATTATCATCTTTTGGTTCGCTTTGGAAAGTCTCTTGTGCAACTGTTGCTTTCTCTTCACCATTCTTCAAATCTGCTCTCATTCTGAGAGGGAAAATTCTGTTCCTTGTCATCTTCACTTCAGCAATACACTGTTTGCTGGGTGGTTTATCCATGATGGTATAAACATCATTATCAAAGAAAACATTATACCCCTTATGGAAAAGCTGTCCAACACTTAAGAGGTTACACATCATTCCTGGAACATAATAAACATCTGCTATGGTTTTCCTTGCACCTAATCTTGTTAAGACATTTATATCTCCTTTTCCCATAACAGAAACTTTGCTATCAGTTCCTAGTGTGACTTGTGACTGCAGACTCTCATCTAACATAGAAAACATTGCTAAGTTTCCTGTCATATGGTTACTACAACTGGAGTGTAGAAACCATAAATCTTCATTCTTTTCTTCAGCCATATTACAAGCTAAAAACAAATTATTTTGGCTACTATTTTCCTTAGTGAAATTTGCACTAGTTCTACTTTCCATATCTTGTTGCTTCTTTCTACATTCATTAGCATAATGACCATATTTTTTACAATGGTAACATTGGACATTGGACTTATCATACCTTTGTCCTTGAGCATTCTGCTGACCACTCTGCTGGCTGCTTCCTTGGCCGTGGCTGTGATTTTGACTGTTGCACCTTCCATGTGAATGTGAAGGGTTGTTCCTTCCACCTCTGTTTTGGCTTCTACCTCTTCCTCTTCCTTTTCCTTGCCCTCTTCCTCTTCCGAAAGACATCTGGGTCCTAAAATCATGTTCTAGAGATGAGTTTTCACTCCTACCCAATCTCTGTTCATGGGTCATCAGTGATGTATGTAGTTCATCCATTGGAAACTTTGTGAGATCCTTAGTCTCCTCTATGGTGGTGACAATCACATCAAATCTTGAGGGTAAACTTCTCAAGAGTTTCTCCACAATCCTCTTATCTTCAAGAGTATCTCCATGAGATCTTATTTGTGTGACCATTCCAATCACATGAGTGAAGAATGAGTCAATATTATCTGACTCTTTCATATAGAGAGTCTCAAAATCTCTCCTCAGCAACTGAATTTTTGTTGTCTTCACTTTTTCCATGCCTTGATAAGCTGTCTTGAGAGTTTCCCATGCTTCTTTGGATTTCACAGCTGCTGCTATCCTCGGAAACACACTCTCATGCACTGCTTGATACAAGAAGAAAAGAGCCTTGGCATCTTTCTTCTTATTGTTCTTCAACTGTTCTCTTCCTTCTTGAGTTAACACATAAGACTCTACTTCATTTGCTGGCTCTTCAAAGCCTTCCTCAACAAATTCCCATAAGTCTTGGGAGACAAATAAAGCTCTCATAGTTATTGACCAGTAGTCATAATTTTTCCCATTAAACATTGGGAGATGGATATTTCCCATACCCATACCACTGTTGGCTCCAGCCATTCTGCACTCTTACCTATGATTCAAAAACACTTGACTGTGTGTTTTTAAAATAACTGACTGTTCTGCAACAGTAACACAAAAATATATAGAGAAATACCTTGAATTCCTTTGGCTGAGTCTTCACACTGCTGGAGAAGCTGCTGCAAAAAAGAACTCATTTCCTTCAACTTATTTGACCTTCAAATAGCTTGGACTAGCTCCGATACCATGTTGGAATATTGCAAATTCCAGAATAAACAGTGGAAAATAAATTTCCCTTCCTTAACATAGAGAAAATTCTAAAATTTCATTCATAGTGACAGAGTTTCAACTTAGAAAAAAATTATATTTCATAAAAAAAACTGTTACAGATTCTTCCTCAAGAGAGGGCTTACAAAATTATGACTGCTTCAAAAACACAGTGCATAATATCAACTCACTATCTGTGTAAAAACACACTCTGTCTCTAAAATATATACTGATGTACATACTCTGTTTTCTCAAAACACTCTGCTGTGTTTTTCATTCGCTGTCTCTGTCTATTACAAAACAAAAAAACAGCTCTCTGTTTCTCTAACGGCAATGCTATGCTGTGTATGAAAAAAAAACATTACATAAAAATGACTCTGTTTTTGTATATAACAAAATATCTCAGCCCTGTTTCATTCAATGTCATTAATTGACATACAACAAGAAAATTCACCGCTTGAACAATCTTTATGGCATCATTAATTTATGCCGGCACCGCTTAGAAACACATTGAAGTCGAATTGGCTTGGTGGCACCTTGATTTTTTTCATTCCCGCACTGTTGTGCTTTTATAAAAATATTCACTGTGTATATATATTTTTTAATACATAACAACCCTTTTAATATATATATGTATTACATATATTAAAAATAAAACAAATAACATTAAAACAAAAAAACAACTATTGTTTTATAACCATATGCGATGGGCAAATAACATTAAACCCCGCAACCTTTTTGTTAAAACGAAGTGTGGGCCCCGCTGCTGATGATGTTAGTAGTTCCGGGAGGGTTCGCTCCTCCGTCGGCCTGCCCTGCCTGACCCCCGTGGAATTTTCCTTCCGCCTTGTCTCTTCGCTGCCTTCTGGGCACTTGGAAATTAATTCCAACATGTTCCACATAATCTTGCTCACCTCGAGGTGATGAGGTGTCATGGAACTTGGTTGGTTTTCTTTCATCCATCTGATGGGGTTATAGATCAACGGATCAGGCATTAGATCATGGGATAAATTCTATTCGCATTTTCCATTCTAGGGTTTAGTCTCATTTGTCAGGAGCTCAGGTTTGCTTCGCAACAAGTCCGTAGAGAGCCACGGTTTTTTGTCTAATAGATTTCCTTATCTTCGGATTGAGTCCTATATCTGAAATGAACGCATCTGAACCAACCTTACAGTTGGAAACAAAGATCCACTAACTTGTTCTCAGCTCCATTTTGGTGGTTTTCCTGCAGTTTTTAGTTCATTTGAGCCTGCTGCTAGGTAGTTAAATTCTTACGATTTTTCCGCTAATTGTTTTGGTTTTTCTGTCTAGTCTTGTTGAACACTAAGAGGTTACCCTACTATTTGCAGGGCATAACCTATATTAACATCAAACACTAGTTCTTAAAGGTAATTTTCGTTCCAGAATATCTTGAATTCTCCTAACATAGAGTATTCAACTCGGTAGCTCATCTGATTTTCGTTTCTTGTGAATTGTACAGGTACATGCGCCACCTGAAATTTTTCTCGTTAGTTAACAATGAAAGACAACTTAGGGCTTACCTTCCTCTATGATTTTCATAGGCCAGAGGTAAGGTGACTCCATATTTTCAATTTCTTACAGAATGGTTTATCCAAGATAAGGTTCTTATTAGGAATTCTATAAATACTCCCTTTCGAGGAGTTAAATTTCTGCTAGTTTCTGGTTGTCTATTATTAGAGACATTATTTATTTTTGGAGATTGAAATCCAAGGCTTTGAGGGACTGAGCTGATATTTTGTATATGGTCAGCGTTACTCTGGTTGTGCGTGGCACGCCAAATAAATTTTCCCATACCCAATTATTATCTCTTTTCTCTAAATCAGATGAAAACAAAACAGTTCTCTCATTTTACTTATAGCTCTATCTTATACCGAAGGATTTAATGTATGATTGGGGTTCTCATGCCGATAGTATGCTTGTGGTATTTATGTGGTTAAACATGGTTGCATAATTTTCTTTATAATGAACTCTATACATCCCTTCTGAGGGTTTTCAATTCTTATATCTATATATATATATATATATATATATATATATATATATATATATATATATATATATATATATATATATATATATATATATATATATATATACTTAAATTCTATTTGGATTATTATTTGCAAGGGTTTCTGTTTGAGGGTTTCTTATGTATTTATTGTCTGAAATATAAATTCAATTTCTCGAGAGTTCTCCTTCCTTTTATATGTATTTTTCTTTTTGAAATATCAATTCAAGGGTTTCTTAACAGTGACGGTTCTATATTGAAGGAAATATCCCACCTTCCCAGGACTGTCCCTGGGTAGCTTTCTTTTGGCATTGCCTAGGGACTAACCTGCATCGGAAGCTTGTAGATAATTACCCATATGTGATTGAGTTTGCTAGCTGAACAGAGGGTTTCATCCCTCTCGGTTTTCATTCCAACACAAATTCCAACTATAACACATCTTGTAATTTTATGTTCGCAACCCAACTGTTTTTGAAACAATCAAGTTATTCCATAGTACATACATACCCATAGTTTTCCTGTGGGTAGCCGGTGTTATCAGTTTACCTCAAGTTCTTAGAAATGAGTAATACTTTACTCTTCTAGTAACAGTAATGCGCATAAATAATCATCAGAATAAATATTCATTTGGATTCAGAACTCAACATATACAATTTGCATTACATCTAGAATATTAAGTACAAATAAATATTTATATGGATTCAAAATTAAAAAAATACAAGAATGCAAGCTGAAAAAATAAGTGGATATGCAATATACATGAGCATTGCATTGCAGTGGTCATTTATATCCAAATAAATCACAACAAGGCAGGCACATGACGATAAGAATGCCAAGTAAGTTTGGAAAGATAATATAGCTGATTTGGATAAGGGGCCAAAAGAACATGATACCGTATAGGTAGAATGCCTCCGGATATTTGTAGAAGCAAAGGAGCATAAGATAGTTTATTTATGTGTATAAAGCTATTATTTAAATAAAAATATTTTATCTACATTTGAAAATTAGCCAACTGGTATTTCAAAAAAGAGAAATCGGTCCTAAAACATGGAGTCAAAAAAAGAGGAAGTAAGCAAATATTGCAAAATTGACCTTGCTAAGTAAGTTTGGAAAGATAATATAGCTGATTTGGATAAGGGGCCAAAAGAACATGATAGCGTATAGGTAGAATGCCTCTGGATATTTGTAGAAGCAAAGGAGCATAAGATAGTTTATTTATGTGTATAAAGCTAGTATTTAAATAAAAATATTTTATCTACATTTGAAAATTAGCCAACTGGTATTTCAAAAAAGAGAAATTGGTCCTAAAACATGGAGTCAAAAAAGAGGAAGTAAGCAAATATTGCAAAATTGACCTTGCTTTCAATTTATTTATGGACATGGATTTCTATGAGTTGTTCTTTATCTCTCTTCAGTTCTCACAGTTCTCTCCTCTCTAAAGTTGTCTATGGTTTTCATTGTTATATATATCTCTCTTCAGTTCTCACAGTTCTCTCCTCTCTAAAGTTGTCTATGGTTTTCATTGTTATATATAGTAGTCCATAGGGCACATGCAACTTAATTTTGTTTGGACTATTTGGACACTACTACTATAAGAGTCTCTTAAGGTTTCCTATCTTGGCTCCTTATTGGCTTTCTTGGGTTGCCTATGTCTGTGGGCTCCTAAGCTCCCTCCATACAAGAATGCGAGTTGAAGAAAGAAGTGGATGAGCAATATACATGAGAATTTCATTGTAGTGGCCATTTATGTCCAAAAAAATCACAACAAGGCCGACACACGAGGATAAGAATGCTAAGTAAGATAAAGTTGTAAAGGACCCTAAGACATAACACCAAAAGCAATTGTGAGGGCATGAAAAATATAAGATAAGAAGGTTATAATTCCTATTTAATAAATCAAGTTTCCCCAGTCTACATTTGGAATGATAATATAGCCGAGTTGGACAAGAGGCAAAAAGAACATGATAGTGTATAGGTAGAATGCCTCAGGAACTCTGTAGAAGCCAAGGAGTGGAAGATAGTTTATTTATGTGTATAGCGGTTTGATCAATGGAATTTGTAGGGCACACAAGTTGTGGGATGTTTATGAACTTTTAAATAGGATGATGGAAGAGGGTTTGGTTCCAAATAAAGTAGTAGACATCATTCTAATCAACGCTCATTATCGGGAAAGTGAAATTTACCTTCTATTGATTGTTAGAGCCTTATTCTCAATTAGATTCTAGAGCCTGTAGTAGGTTGAATGTGGTATTTTCCAAAAGAACATGATAGGGTATATGTAGAATGCCTCGAGATATCTATAGAAGCTAAGGAGTAGAAGATCTATGCATCACAACCAGGATTTGATTTATCACGCTTTTCCACATAATATATATTCCGCAAGATCAAATGTTTATTTATATGAAATAATTTTATATGAACAGTGAATTGGTCAAAAGGGCATGTTGAATCTGTAGATAAGAGCACCTGTTCACCAGAAACAATAGTCCTGAAGCATTAAGATGTTTCTATTTGAGCGAGACAGAATGATTCATGGAGCAACTCAACAACAATTTTGATTCTGAATTTGACTTGTCTTTCATGATCACAGAGAATATAGTTGATATGAGGTTTGGACATGATTGTTGATACAACTAATGTCATTTTTTTTGACATTATAATGTACTTTATACCATACTAATTAACTAGTTCTACAAAAAAGGAAAGATTGACCTTACTTTTAGGTTTGTGGGTCAAATGCTTACGGTGCAGTGTTAAAATTGGACAACTAGGTCCAAAATCCATGTTGTGATGCTCAGATGAAGATACCGATATTTTTATTGGATTCCTCTTTCAGAGAGGTGTAAGATCCATATAAAATTTATCTTAATCTGATGAGCAGAACATTTATTTTGAATTTATTATTTATAATAAATTATATGTGCAAGTCGGCCTTAAGGTTTTACACCCCCAGCAGATGTGTCACACACCTCAATGATGTATATAAATACAGTCAACTTTGGAGAGCATTTCACACTCACTCATCACATCATCTTCTTCTCTTCTGATCTAGTACGAGCTACTTGGAGGACAATTTTGATCCACACGTGGGAAGAAGGACGAATTACTACAGCCAAGGAGAAGGACGAAATTGCTGCAGCTAGGGTTTCCACGAAGGTTTGACCAGTGTTGACTTTGGTCAAAGCATGGTCCAAAGAGGCTGAAATTTATTGGAGACTTCGATTTTGGGAGGCCGTACACATTGGCACAAGAACCGAGGTCAAAAGGTTGACCGAAGTTGGAGCTGCGTTGACTTTGATGTTGTTGCCCTGCATTGACTTTTCTAGACAGCGTTGACTTTTCTGGACTTGACTTGAGTTGACTGGGTGACTGATTTGAAGATTGTTGTGACACATTCTGGGTTGGCTGATCAAGGAGACTTTGCTGATTGAAGCATCCTGTTGACCGTCGTAACGCACCTTCACATTCTCCTGTTTCTAGTTTGTCTTCTATAGATCCACTGGTATGTTCTATCAGCATTTTACTTAACTGTTTGGGTGATTGTTGTAATAAAAGTAAAGTTGCATCAAGCATAGAACATCTATAAAAATTTACATGGTATCAGAGCTGAGGTGAAGACAAGCCCTAACTTATAGCAATCACCATCTAAGAAAAATGGGTTCCACAAGTTATGACTTCAAGGAGAATGACAAGCTAACTGGAAGGGATGACTTCCATGCCTGGAAGATGATATTAGATCTCAAATTGGAAGACCATGATCTCATGGACCATGTACTGGGTAAGATACAAGAATCTCCATCCAATGCTACTGCTGCTGATAAAACCAAGTATAAGAAGGGAGAGATCAAAGCAAAGCTGATGATCAGGGAATCCATTCATAAAAGCCTGGTGGCCTACATCTTCTAGTTGGGTACATCTAAAGAGATGTATGATAAATTGATCCTAATGTTCAAGGTAAACAATGTAAACCAAGTGCTATTCTTCAAGAATCAATTGAAGAATCTAAAGAAAGGCAGGGATGAGTCTGTCCAAACATACTTTCTAAAATTGACCGAGATTAGGAACAATCTGCTAGCTATTGGGGAGACAATAGCCGATCATGAGATGGTACTCACCGCACTTGGAGGACTCCCATATGAATGGCAAGTGTTCAACACTACCATTCTCAATAACAGTACAATTCCTAACTTTGACGAGCTACTTTCCAGATGCATGCAAGAAGAGACAGGAATGAAGGAATATGAAAATGACAGAAATGCTGCCTATGCTGCTCATTCTAGAAAGAAGAACTCTGGTGGCTCTAAGAACAAAGGAAGAACAAGGGCTCAAGGAAAGAAGGGCAAGTGTTGCACTTGTCATAGGCCTGGTCACTATGCCAGAGAATGTCCTTTCAAAAGGATTCTCCCGATAGTGATGACAACAACAATAACCGGAGGAATGGAAATCAAAGAAACAATAGGTCCAAAGGAAAGAGGAAGGCTCCCTCTGATGGAAACAATCAACCTTTCAAAGGGTCTAGAAACTCTAGGTATGAGGAGTCAAATGTTGTTGATAAAAGAAATGAATATATTCTTGTATCTGCTCTCTCTGCTGCATCCCTGCCCGACACTATGGATGTCTGGCTGATAGATAGTGGTGCCTCAAGACACATCACTGGGTTCAAGGAAGCACTCTCTGACATGGTTGAGAAGGATACTAATCTGGAAATTATCCTTGGATATAATGCCACATATCCCGTAAAAGGGACAGGGACTGTGACCCTCCACTTGTCTCAAGGACAAGTCCTACATTTGCAAGATGTACTCTATGTACCAAAATTGAAGAAGAACCTTGTGTCTATATCAGCGATTGAAGACAAAGGCTTCAATGTGGCATTCATTGATGGAAAAGTGTGCATGTGGAAGAAGAATCTCAAGGAAGGTATCGTGATTGGTTTTAGAGTTGGAACACTCTACCAGGTTGAAGGAAGTCCTATAGGAGCTATGACATGTGATACTATCCGACAAACTGAACTATGGCACCGAAGGTTTGGACACCTTCATTACAAGGCCCTTCCCGAAGCAAGGAAGGTGGTGACAGGGATGCCTGACTTTGGAAATAATCATGAAGGTGTATGTAAGGGTTGTGCCGAAGGAAAGCATACAAGGGGACTTTTCCCCTCAAGTGTCACAAAGACATCTGATATTTTGCAACTGGTCCATTCTGATCTATCTGGTATGCTACCCGTGACATCCCTGGGAGGATGTTCTTACTATATGACATTCATTGATGACTTCTCCCGCAAAACCTGGATATACTTCTTGAAGAAGAAGGATGAGGCTTTCATGTGGTTCCGTACCTTCAAAGCCTTGGTGGAAAATATGAAAGGGAAGAAGATCAAGATTTTGAGGATCGACAATGGCACTGAATATGAGTCAAATGAGTTCAAGGAATTTTGCAGAGAAGCTGGCATTAAGAGGGAGACTACTACTGCCTACACTCCTGAGCAGAATGGCGTTGCTGAACGAAAGAACAGGACCATTGTGGAAGCTGCCCATTCCATGCTATGTGACCAAGGTTTATCGAATTTTCTGTGGGGAGAAGCTGTGAATACTGCTGTATACATTCAAAACCGATGCCCTCATTCCACCCTGGACTCCAAAACTCTCGAAGAGGTTTTCACCAATAAGAAACCTGATGTCTCACATTTTAGAATTTTTGGATGTCTTGTTTATTTTCATGTGCCAAAAGAAAAGATAATTAAGTTGGATGCTTCTGGGAAGAAAGGAATGTTTGTGGGCTACAACGAAACTTCTAAGGCCTATAGAGTCTATGTACCTGGTTAAAGGGAAGTAGAGATATGCCATGATGTCACTTTTGACGAAGATGCTTCCCTGAAGAAAGTAGTAAATCTTCCAAGATCTGAGGAAAATCATGAAGAAAGACCTGAAAATCAAGAAGAACCGCAGGATGAGACAATGCCTGATATTGAAGGACCAATTGACCCAATTGATCCATTTCCTACACTGGGAAAGAGACCATCATGGCTCAGGGACACCCTCGAAGATGCTGAGGGTCATGCTGCCCCAAGGGGGACATTCCGGGAAAGCAAGAAGCCGTGTAGATACCAAGGGTATCTAGCTGCCATGATTACTATTGTACAATCTGAACCTGGATCTTTTGAGGAAGCCGTAAAGCATCAAGTTTGGAAGGATGCTATGCACGAAGAATATGAGTCCATAATGAAGAATGATGTCTGGGATGTGGTCCCGAGACCGAAGGACAAATCTATTGTCACCGCAAAATGGCTCTACAAGATCAAACATGGATCTGATGGGAGTGCTGAAAAGTTTAAGGCAAGGTTTGTTGCCCGTGGCTTCTCTCAAAAGGAAGGAATTGACTATGATGACATATTTGCACCTGTTGCACGATATACCACCATTCGATCAATCATAGCCCTTGCTGCTACGCAAGGATGGAGTCTTCATCAGATGGATGTCAAGACCGCTTTTCTGCATGGTACAATAAAAGAAGAGGTGTATGTAGAACAACCTTTGGGGTTTGAAGTTTAGGATCGGGACACTCATGTCTGCAGGTTGAAGAAAGCCCTATATGGGTTGAAGCAAGCACCCAGAGCCTGGTACGAGAGGATGAATAGTTACTTGATGAAGCTGGGCTTCACTCAAAGTAATGCTGATCCGAACCTTTACTTCAAGGTTGTACAGGGGAAGCCTCTCATTCTGGTGCTGTATGTGGATGACCTCTTCCTGACAGGTGCTGACCCTCTCATTCATCAATGAAAGAGGGAGCTCGCTGCTGAGTTCGAGATGAAGGACCTAGGATTGATGCACTACTTCCTAGGTCTGAAGGTCTGGCAGAGACCTGGAGAGATTTTCCTTTCTCAAGGAAAATACATTGTGAAACTTCTGGAAAGATTTGGTATGGTGGACTGCAAGACCGTGTCAACACCAATGGAAATCAACTTCAAGAAGTTGAGTGGCAGCGCTGCTGGGCCTGTATTGGCAAATCCTACTGAGTATCGTCAACTCGTAGGGGCTCTAAAGTTCTTAGTGAACACCCGTCCAGATATATGTTTTGCAGTGAACACTTTGAGTCAACAGATGGTTGAGCCTCATCACTTTCACTGGGTTGGTGCCAAGAATCTGTTGAGATATCTTCAGGGCACGATAAACCATGGTGAGATACCTTCTTTGGGAGTGTGACACTCATTGATATGCGATGCGCCGAATGGGCTGGCGGTGGTGGATCGTAAGAGCACATCGGGATCTTGCTTCATCTTGGTTACCTTCGATTTCATGGATGAGGCGGGGAAGTAGAAATTGATGACGAGCAGGCGAGGCCGATTTGCAGCAAGTATGGCCTGTTGTGAAGCAGTTTGGTTGCGAAAGCTCTTTAGTGAGCTGTTTGGACATGTGCTAGATACCACCGTGATACTCTGTGATAACCAAAGTGGGATTCGCATGACTGAGAATCCTGTGTTCCACGACCGATCCAAGCATATTGATATCAGGTACCACTTTATCCGGGATATGGTACAGCGAGGCGCCGTAAGGCTCGATCATATAGGAACTGATGAGCGGGTCGCGGATATTCTCACTAAGCCCCTGGGGAAGGTCAAGTTCCTAACCTTCCGTGAGAATCTTGGTATCGTGGAACGACCCTATGATGTGGGTCCCGTTGGACAATGAGCTCTGGGAGCTCTGGGGGGCTTTGGGGATAGCTTCTCGGAGCTATAAGCACTCACTAGGACTATAAATTGCTCTAGAAAATGCCATAATATTAAGCTAACCATGGGGGAATATGTATTGACTAGTCCAATGTTTTCCATTCCTATGGGAGGTGTTGATGTTGTACTAGGAGTACAATGGTTACAATCTTTGAGGACGGTAGCTTTTAATTTTCAAGAATTTTTCTTGAAATTTTTTTTAGAAGGAAAGGAAGTTGAATTACGGGGTATTTCAGGGAAGCCAAGAAAGATAATAATCTCTAATGTCATGAAAAAGCTTCTAAGGAAAGAACAACGAGGCGTAATTGCACAATTATGCTCACTAGAAGTTCCAACATCAAAATCATCTATTTCTGCATATCTCCAACAAGTCTTGGACAATCATTCCAAGGTGTTTGAAACTCCCAAAGGACTCCCACCTATTCGTGATCATGATCATGCTATTCATTTGATTCCGGGAAGTGTTCCTCCAAACATCAGGCCTTATAGATATCCTTATGTCCAAAAGAGCGAAATTGAACGTATGATTGCAGAAATGTTAGAGGCGGGTATAATTCAACCTAGTCAAAGTTCTTTCTCTGCTCCTGTAGTATTGGTACACAAAAAGGATGGATCATGGTGAATGTGTCCGGATTATAGGGAGCTCAATAAGATCACCATTAAAGACAAATTTCCCATTCCTGTGATTGATGAATTATTGGATGAATTACATGGAGCGATTTATTTTACCAAGTTGGATGCGATTGTGTAATAGCTCCAAAATAGAAGAAAAGAGATATCAACGCCTTAGAAATAAGCCACATCGAGGGGGAAACCTCTAATACATTACATAAATGAACAATTCTTGGATGATACAATTTACAAAACCTCCTTTCTATATATAGGAGTCCATGGGGCATAATGTAATCCTAGTGAGACCCCTTGATAGCAATCTAGCTTGACCTAACAATAATAATTTAAGGGCACAATAATAACAATATGGGGGTTACAAGGATACAATAATAACAATAAGGGGGTTACACTAACAACAATAAGGGACTATACTAGTAATATAGGGACCTAACATGCCCCTCTCTGTCAAAAAAGTGTTGTCCTCAAAGCTTGAGTAGCTCTGGGTGCTTCTGTATAAAATTCTCATCCTCCCATGTAGAATCTTCAGTGGGTAAGTTCTTCCACTTGATGAGATACTCTGAAATTGATCGACTCTATAGCTGTCAAGTTCTTGTTTCTGTGACCGTTTCAGGTTCCAATATGATTTTTCCTTCCTCATCAAGTTCTGGAAATATTGTTTGAACTGGAATATTTTAACCTATAACCTTCTTTAAGCATAAAACATGGAAAACTGGATGCACTAGCGAAGAAGCAGAAAGCTCCAATTTGTATGCCATAGCACCAATCTTTTGCAACACCTTGTAAGGACCATAGTACTTTGGCGATAATTTATTATCCTTCTTAGCTTGCTTGAGGGACATTTTTTTGTACGGTTGTAGCCGTAAAAATACCCAATCTCCTACATCAAAACTTCTCTCGCTGCAATGTTGATCTGCCTGTTGTTTCATTCGTTTTTTTGCCAAATTCAGGTTATCCTTTAAGAGTTGGAGAACTTCTTGTTGATGCTCGATGTAATCTTCCACTACTTGAACCTTCGAATTTTCCCTTAAATATGACGTGATGGATGGTGGATGATATCCATAAAGTGCCATAAATGGGGTCATTTTTGCTGCAGTATGGAAGGAAGTGTTATACCACCGTTCAGCGAGAGGTAACCACTTGACCCATTGTGTTCGTTTATCAGATACAAAAAAATGAAGATATCCTTCCAAACATTTATTTACTATCTCAGTTTGACCATCAGATTGAGAATGATAAGATGAGATATGACCTAATTGAGTACCCAAACAAGAAAATAACTCCGTCCAAAAATTTCCAGTAAAAATGGGATCTCTGTCGCTCACAATAACCCTTGGGCTTCCATGTAGCTTTTGAATTCTGTCCATAAATGTAGTAGCAACCGTACTTTCTTTAAATGGATGAAATAATGCACAAAAGTTTGCATACTTGGTAAGTTTATCAACTACCACCATGATGACACTGTTTCCTTCGGACTTAGGTAAACCTGTGATAAAATCCATTGAAATCTTCTCCCAACATTGACTTGGAATGGATAAAGGTTGTAGAAGTCTCGGGGTCTTAATTGTCTCAAATTTATTTTGTTGGCAAACCAAACATTCCGCCACAAACTTTTGAATATCAGATTTAAGGCCATCCCAAAAAAATTCTTTCTTCACCCTGTGGTAAGTTTTTAAAAATCCTGAGTGTCCTCCTAAAGGAGAAGTGTGCGGTTCCAAAAGAATCTTTTGTTTTAGTTGGGAATTCCTACAAAGATATAAGCGATATTTGTACCATAAGGAATCATTTTTCCAACTAAATGTATCAGATGTACTAGGATCTTGCTGCAACTTTTGAATGAGTGTCCATACATCTTTGTCCTTATTCCATTCATCTCTTGCTTCAGTTATCCAATCTGGTTGGATAATAGAAATGGCACAAAGCAATGCTTCCACCTCTTCATTCTTTCTTGAGAGTGCATCTGCAATAACATTAAGCTTTCCTTTTTTGTATATTATTTCAAAGTCATAACCCAACATCTTTGTGACCCATTTTCGCTGCTCTTTTGAAGATAGTCTTTGTTCCAAAAAGTGTTTAAGACTAGCATGATCAGTTTTTACCTTGAAGTGTCTTCCCATTAGGTAAGTTCACCATTTCTTTAGTGCATGCAATATTGCTAACATTTCCTTCTCATAAATAGGTTTCTGTAAATATTTTCCTTTGATTGGACGACTTTCAAAAGAAATGGGTCTTCCTTCCTGCATTAAAACAACACCAATTCCATTTCTTGAGGCATCACATTCCACAATAAAGGTTTTTGTGAAGTCTGGCATAGCTAAGACTCGTGCTCGACACATTGCCTCTTTAAGATGTTCAAAGGCCTTAGTTGCTTCAGGAGTCCATGAAAATGCATCTTTCTTCAATAATGTTGTTAGAGGTGCTGCTATTCTCCCATAATTCTTGACAAACTTGCGATAATACCCTGTTAACCCGAGAAATCCTCGCAACTGCTTTATGGTTGTGGGGACTTTCCATTCCTTAATGGCTTTAATTTTGTTAGGGTCTACTTTAACACCCTTGTGAGATACAATATGACCCAAATATTCCACCTTTTGTACTCCAAAGAAACATTTGGATGTTTTTGCATATAATTGTTTCTCCTGCAATAGTTTGAGCACCCTGTCAACATGTTCAACATGATCCTTCCAAGACCTCTTGTAGATTAGTATATCATCAAAAAATACTAGCACAAATTTTCTAAGGAAGGGTTTGAAAATGGAATTCATCAACCCTTGAAATGTAGAAGGTGCATTGGTAAGGCCAAAAGGCATGACCAAAAATTCATAATGACCCTCATGAGTTCGAAATGCTATTTTTTGGAATATCTTCAGTCTTCATTCTAATTTGATGATATCCTGAACGAAGATCCAACTTGGTAAAATAAATTGCTCCATGTAATTCATCCAATAATTCATCAATCACAGGAATGGGAAATTTATCTTTAATGGTGAGCTTATTGAGCTCCCTATAATCAAGACACATGCGCCATGATCCATCCTTCTTGTGTACCAATACTACAGGAGCAGAGAAAGAACTTTGACTAGGTTGAATTATACCCGCCTCTAACATTTCTGCAATCATACGTTCAGTTTTTCTCTTTTGGAAGTAAGGATATCTATAAGGCCTGATGTTTGGAGGAACACTTCCTGGAATCAAATGAATAGCATGATCATGATCACGAATAGGTGGGAGTCCCTTGGGAGTTTCAAACACCTTGGAATGATTGTCCAAGACTTGTTGGAGATCTGCAGAAATAGATGATTTTGATGTTGGAACTTCTAGTGAGCATAATTGTGCAATTACGCCTCGTTGTTCTTTCTTTAGAAGCTTTGTCATGACATTAGAGCTTATTATCTTTCCCGGCTTCCCCACAATACCCCGTAATTCGACTTCCTTTCCTTCTGAAAAAAATTTCAAGAAAAGTTCTTGAAAATTAAAAGCTACTGTCCTCAAAGATTGTAACTATTGTACTCCTAGTACAACATCAGCACCTCCCATAGGAATGGAAAGCATTGGACTAGTCAATACATATTCCCCCATGGTTAGCTTGATATTATGGCATTTTCAAGAGCAATTTATAGTTCCTCCATTTGCAACCATCACTTGACATTCTGGTGCTGGGTATAGGAAACAATTTAATTCCTTGGCTACCTTACAATGAATAAAATTATGGGTGCTACCTGAATCAATCAACAATATTACCTTTTTCTTCTTGATTTGTCCTTCTATCTTGAGAGTTTGAGGAGTGGTAATTCCTGCCAGTGCATTACACGATATGGTCGGATTCATTTCTTCCTCTTCTAGGTTTGGTTCCTGGTGTATATCCTCTTCTTGTTCATTTTCTTCTTCCTCTTCACAATCTATGTAAAATAATTTCTTCTCAGCACACTTATGACCTTTAGTGTATTTTCTATCACAGCTGTAGCAAAGCCCTTTTTCTCTTTTTTCTTCCAATTGTTGTGGTGTCAACCTTGTAGGTTGTGGAAATCTAGGCATAGCAACACTTCCTTCTTTATAGAAGTGAGTGGTAAGCTTCCTTGTTGTCATAATTTTACATTCAATTTTTCTTGTCAACCTGAATGCCTTCTCCAATGGATCAAGTTCCAAAATGCGAAGTTCATGTTGGATGTTATCCTTTAAAGTGCTTATGAAGAGATCAATCTTGTGTTCCTCTGGAATATCAGTTACCCTTATATTCAATTTTTGGAAGTCCTCAATGTGCTCCCCCACTAAGCCCTTTTGTTTGAGATTTATCAATTGGCTAAAGAAAGTGTTGCTCTTTGTATCCTCATAATGTGCTATCATTTCCTCCGTAAAAATTTACCAAGTGACAATTTTTTTGCGGCAGCAAAGCCATTGATACCATACAAATGTATTTTGTTCTAAATGTAAAGTTGCAATGCATACCTTTTGTGTGTTTTGTACATTATGGAGATCAAAATATTGCTCCATTTGTAGTATCCATGTTACAGGATCCTTTCCATCAAACTTCCTCATATCCATTTTTGGAATATGGTGGTTCTTCCCACCAACATTAGAGTTAGTGAAATCACAATTAACATTTATTTTTTTCTCATCATGAGTTTCTTCTACTATCTTTTCACCATTATGAAACATTTCTTGTATCAACTTTGTCAAACCTTCCATGTCTTCTTTTAGATCATTCTTCATTTTTTCCATCTTAGATTCCATGCCAGCTTCCATGCCATCCATCTTAGCTTCCACACCTTTCTTCAAAACTTCCATTTCATTTTTTGTTGCTCTTTGCGAGAGCGAAATTTGGTGCACTTGCTCTTGTAATTTAGATAGATCATGTTGCAATTCTTCATCTTCATGAGTCATAGTAGAGCCTTCTGAAGGCTTAATGGGTGTTGAATTATTTTTACGGGGCATCTTTTATAACCCAATACAAATATCTATTCTACAATATGCCTTTGGAATCAATTCAAATTGATTCTTCAAACAAGACTTATGCAATTCAGAAAAAAAATACACACCTTTTTCTTGATTTTTAGGAGCTCGATATTGAAATTGAATTATCTCTGTGATTGTGGCTCTTCAATATCTGAAATTTAGTGCTGAATTAGCCCTATGAATTATATTTTGAATGCCACATGTCTGACCTGATTTGGATTCTCCAAGACAAAGTTATGTCCAATATCCCACAATGACCTAATTATGGACTGGTTCAATAGAGCGAAATTGTACGACTTTCCACGTGTCACTGTTTTATCCTTCGCCTCTCAAATTTATAGCCAAGAAACTACAGTCCATGTACTTGTGACAAATTTTTACGGCACTCCAATCCGATGCTCAGAGAGAGAGTTATTGAAATTTTCCCACGATCACCTCTTTGAGATGAAATTCGCGAGCCTGAAAAAGCACTACATTCCACAGATCATATCTCCAAAAATATTGCGAACCAAGCTCTAAAATTTTGCGATCCATTTCCTCAGGATTTCAGCTTCACACCCTAAAAATTTCAGATTTTGAATCTTCGTAGAAAAAAAATTATAGCACAAATTCCACGATGACCGGTTTAGGAGCCTGAAAAAATACCTAACTTCCATAGATCATATCTCTGAAAATATTGCGAACCAAGCTCTGAAAGTCTTAGATGAAATTCCTCAGGATTTCGGCTTCGCACCCTAAAAATTTCATCTTCTAAAACTTCGCAAAAAAAAAGTTATAGCGAAAATTCCACGATGACCTGTTTGGGGCAGCGAAACCCTAGAATCCAAAGCTCTGATACCAAATGTTGTGTAACCAGCTCCAAAAATAGAAGAAAAGAGATATCAACGCCTTAGAAATAAGCCAATTTGAGGGGGAAACCTCCAATACATTACATAAATGAACAATTCTTGGATGATACAATTTACAAAACCTTTTTTCTATATATAGGAGTCCATGGGGCCATAATGTAATCCTAGTGGGGCCACAATGTAATCCTAGCCGACCTAACAATAATAATTTAAGGGCACAATAATAACAATATGGGGGTTACAAGGATACAATAATAACAATAAGGGGGTTACACTAACAATAATAAGGGACTATACTAGTAATATAGGGACCTAACAGGATCTTCGTTCAAGATATCATCAAATTAGAATGAAGATTGAAGATATTCCAAAAACAACATTTCGAACTCATGAGGGTCATTATGAATTTTTGGTCATGCCTTTTGGCCTTACCAATGCACCTTCTACATTTCAAGGGTTGATGAATTCCATTTTCAAACCATTCCTTAGAAAATTTGTGCTAGTATTTTTTGATGATATACTAATCTACAGCAAGTCTTGGAAGGATCATGTTGAAAATGTTGCAGCAAGATCCTAGTACATCTGATACATTTAGTTGCAAAAATGATTCCTTATGTTACAAAGATCGTTTATATCTTTGTAAGAATTCCCAACTAAAACAAAATATTCTTTTGGAATTGCACACTTCTCCTTTAGGAGGACACTCGGGATTTTTAAAAACTTACCACAGGGTGAAGAAAGAATTTTTTTTGGGATGGCCTTAAATCTGATATTCAAAAGTTTGTGGTGGAATGTTTGGTTTGCCAGTAGAATAAAGTTGAGACAATTAAGACCGTGGGACTTCTACAACCTTTATTCATTCCAAGTCAACGTTGGGAGGAGATTTCAATGGATTTTATCACAGGTTTACCTAAGTCTGAAGAAAAGAATGTCATCATGGTGATAATTGATAGACTTACCAAGTATGCACACTTTTGTGGATTATCTCATCCAAGTAAAGCAAGTATAGTTGCTACTACATTTATGGACACAATTCAAAAGCTACATGGAAGCCCAAGGGTTATTGTGAGTGACATAGATCCCATTTTTACTGGAAATTTTTGGATGGAGTTATTTTCTTATTTGGGTACTCAATTAGCTCATAGCTCATCTTATCATCCTCAATCTGATGGCCAAACTGAGATAGTAAATAAATGTTTGGAAGGATATCTTCGTTGTGTTGTATCTAATAAACAAACACAATGGGTCAAGTGGTTACCTCTCATTGAATGGTGGTATAACACTTCCTTCCATACTGCAGCAAAAATGACCCCATTTATGGCTCTTTATGGTTATCGTCCACCATCCATCACACCATCTTTAAGGGAAAATTTGAGGGTTCAAGCACTAGAAGATCACATCAAGCATCAGCAAGAAGTTCTCCAACTCTTAAACGATAACCTAAATTTGGCACAAAATCGAATGAAACAACAGGCAGATCAACATCACAGCGAGAGAAGTTTTGATGTAGGAGATTGGGTATTTTTACCGCTACAACCATACAAACAAATGTCCCTCAAGCAAGCTAAGAAGGATAATAAATTATCTCCAAAGTACTATGGTCCTTACAAGGTGTTGCAAAAGATTGGTACTATGGCATACAAATTGGAGCTTCCTGCTTCTTCACGAGTGCATCCAATTTTCCATGTTACATGCTTAAAGAAGGTTATAGGTGAAAATCTTCCAGTTCAAACAATATTGCCAGAACTTAATGAGGAAGGAAAAATCATATTGGAACCTGAAGCGGTCATGGAAACAAGAAATCGACAGCTACGGAATCGATCAATTTCAGAGTATCTCATCAAGTGGAAGAACTTACCCACTGAAGATTCTACATGGGAGGATGAGAATTTTATACAGAAGCACCCAGAGCTACTCGAGTGTTGAGGACAACACTTTTTTGAAGGAGAGGGGCATGTTAGGTCCCTATATTACTAGTATAGTCCCTTATTGTTGTTAGTGTAACCCCCTTATTGTTATTATTGTACCCTTGTAACCCCCATATGGTTATTATTGTGCCCTTAAATTATTATTGTTAGGTCGGCTAGGATTACATTGTGTCCCCACTAGGATTACATTATGGCCCCATGGACTCCTATATATAGAAAGGAGGTTTTGTAAATTGTATCATCCAAGAATTGTTCATTCATGTAATGTATTGGAGGTTGCCCCCTCGAAGTGGCTTATTTCTAAGGCATTGATATCTATTTTCTTCTATTTCTGGAGCTGGTTTCACAACACTACCTTATTTCATCATCTTATAGTTTTTTCTTGCACGAGGACGTGCAAGAAGTTCAGCGGGGGGGGGATGTTGAGCTGCATCTATGTCCGAATTTTTATGATTTTTATCAAATAAATACATACTTGTACCTATTGTTATTAATCATTATTAATCCATTATGTTGTTAATTAGAAGAATTTAGAAATAATAGCTATAATTTTTGTTATTAGTTAATTTTATGAGTGTTTTTAATAAATTCCTTCTTGGTTGCAGGAAGGCTCGATGCAGGAATGTAGTTGAGTACAAATTCACCAAATGCATAAAAACAGCAGTTGGGTAGTTGAATTGATGTAGGTAAAAATATAAAATTTGCAAACAAATGGAGAATAATTTCTAAATCATGAAACATGGGTTTTGTTCAGAGCACCATGTTTCATATAACCCAGAAACCATTTGGCGAAATTTGGCTTCGTGAAGGAGTTATCGCCAGGGGAATATTCCACTGAAAACCACCCCTAAACGTGAACGTATTGGGTCTCTATGAATATTTCTACTCTATTTATGTTTGGGGTTTAAAAAAATCTCAATTTACTCTCCATATGCCAAGGATCAATTTGTAGGCCTGTTCCACATTAGTTGAAGCAAAGACACTTTTTTCACTGTACTTCAACATCTGTTCTACCTAGTGTGGAGGAAAGGCCTCACAGAAAGCTTTGGATTGGTTAGTTTCCAAAATTGGAAACTTGCCAACAAGCCCCCAACAAATATGCCTTTCAAAAAAGTGGAAAATTGTAACCATGTTATCAAGATTGGGAGGCAGTTGAAGTTTTCACTAGTGAATGTTTCAGGAAAGGATCTCGTGGAAGGAAATAAAAATCTTATTCTTGCATTATTGTGGCAGTTAATGTGCCAAAATATTCTCCAAATTTTCAAGAACCCAAGGCATTATTTTCATCATGAAGAGATAACAGACGCTGATATTTTGCACTGGGCCAATGAAAAAGTGAAGAGCTCAGAGGGAACTTCTCATATGGAAAACTTTAAGGATAATAGTCTTACAAATGGAATATTTTTCCTTGAGCTTCTGGCTGCTGTGGAACCTATGGCGGTGAGTTGGAATGTTGTCACCAAAGGGGAGACTAAGGAAGAGAAGAAGTTGACTGCTACTGATATAATCAGTGTGGCGCGAAAGATGGAATGCTCAGTATTTCTTCTGCCAGAAGACATTTTCGAGGTCAACCCTAAAATTATTCTTATGCTGATTGAAAGTATTATGCTCTGGAGTCTTTCAAATCAAACAAGGGAAGATGGTTGTACTATTTCTTCCGAACTAGAAAATGGAATAGCCTCAGCTAGCATCTCAGTAGTAGATGATGACAGTGCTTCACAGGTTTCTTTACCTCCAGATAATGGATGTCAATCATAGAGCGAATAATATGGATGCCGTTGATTAATTTAATTTGTCTGATCATCTTTTCTCAGATTTTATCATTGGTGACTTGATTCCTTAAAGCTTGGTCCTGCTTATCAGCCTCACTTGAAAAAAAGATTGAGGTCCACCTGAATGAATGCATTGATTTGGAAAGCCTCTCGGAATCAAACAACACATATACCACATCAAGTGGAATGACTATCTCTGCAGATTGTTATTTTGTGTGCTTGGGGAACCATGTTTCCTCCTCTTGGCTTCAGGAATCCGTTTTCAAAGACTCCATTGATAGAGATGGGCACACCCTCAACATTTCTGCATTGTTACAATTAAAAATAAAGATAGAAATATAAGACACACAGTTTGAATGGTGTGGTTGGAACTCTTAATTTAAGCATTCGACAGTTATTGCAAGGATATTTCGTTATCAATTCCGGTGCTACTATTCAAAGAGGAGCGATTTCCTTACTTCGACATTCTGTTGTCAACTTAATTTTATTTTTTGAAAATTGTTAGAACCAGAAATTTCCAATCATATATTCTAATTGACTAATTAGAAACCCATATTGTAATTCAATGGTTATATAAGACATGGGGAATCAATATCTTGGGAGAGTCGATCGATAGAGTGATAGGGATAGAAGTAGACTCAGCCCATGAGATCGATTAGATAGGAGGAGTCAATCAATTAGAGAGAGTTTGTCCTCAATTAGATAGAGCACAGATGAAGTAGTGAGTCCGACATTTTAGAAAGCAGAATTTTTCATCTGCAAAATCGATTTCTGAAGATGAAGAGAGCGCAGAATCATTGAGTCCGTCCAGCAATTAAGGAGATTTCTCAACGTAAATTCGACTTCTCAAATGTAGAGGGCGCAAAAGGAGACATAGATCCAGCATCGAATTTCCTAGCACAATAATTGTAATGGAGCAGATGATGTATTTGTTGATTAATATTTGATTCGATGTTCTGATTTAATTTAATAAATTTTGGCTTCTGCATTTGTTTTTTTTTATGACAACATTGTATTTTTTGTTTTTTTTGAGTTAGTTTAGGACTTGCTCCAGGGAGTGGCAAGGATCCACCGCAACCTGGAGTCGAGTCCCTCATTCTTCATAGATTTAGGAATTGTTTAATTTGTAGAATTATATTTTGTTTTAATTTGTTTTTTTTAATAGTTTCTAATATTTCTTAATTCTGCACTTAGATCATTATTTTGTTTTCCAATTTATGAATTTAAATGTGGAATTAGAACTAATTGTAGATTCTTTGAATTTGAATATATTAACATTGCTCATTTAAAATATTAAATCAATGTTTGCATTATCTAATTTCTTTGAATGTTTGTAGGATTTAAATGCGCATTTGATTTGTTTACGCATGATTTCACTCAATAATTAGATCTTTTTTAATTAGAATTTGTTTTGTTTTAGATCTCTTTTTAATTATATTCTATATTGTTTTTATAGTGTAATCATTTCCTTATGTGAGCAAGTTTGAGTGTGGATTTGATTAAGTAGAGATATCAAGTTTAAATACAACGTGCTGATTTGATTTGAAGTAGGCTTGCTTTTTAATAGTTCATTTTCATTTAGATTAAAATATTTAAATAGAAGATTTATCATAGATTATTTGCAATACTATTTTCAATAGGATCTTTTTAAGTGTTATTTTACATGAAGTAAAGTAGTTGTCCTTTAACAATAGTTAGGATTGTAATTTGTTAATTTAAATCTTTAATTTGTTATCAAGAAGTAATTTTAGTTAGTTTAAGGTATGAATTTATTATTGGGGTAATGTGTGTGTTCTTTTAGTTATCTCAAGTCTTAGTTTCAAGTGTTAATTTCAAGTTAGTGAGAGGAGTTAATAGATTAAGGTTTTTAAGTTATCATAGGATATTTTAGAAGTAGAATGTGAGTGCGAGAATGTTACATGATTGAGGATTGATTTGTATTTTAATTACAGTGTGGAGTTTGTAGTAAATGAAATTGATTCAGTAAGTTTCATTTTCAAGATTGTTTATTTGCAGGCAAATGTGTGTCTCATGTCAGCACCTAGTTTATCATTAATAAGGAATATTTATACTCTGACCATTAAGCTGAGCCAATATGCAGTACACAGTACAACTCGCATTTACGACTCTCGAATTGATAATTAATATTGAGAGGTTTAATCCGACAACTAAGCTGACCAACAACCTATATGAACAAGTTCTAATGGCTTGGTTGATGATTATTCCTTTATATCAAATTTGACTCTACTCCGCTTCCCACGCTGACATGGCTTGTAACTAGGATCACTTGGTTTTTATATTTTTTGCATGTATTTTAGTACTTATTCTTTGTTGAGTTTTATGATATGGTAAAATTTGATATGACCCATCCTTCTATGCCATAACCAACTTTCATCCAATTTCACCATACAACATTTTTCTTTGGCTTCATCTAAGATATTAACATTGCTTGAGGTCCTAGTTGCATTTTCCAAAATGGTGTGGACATTATAATCATTAAATTAAATGAAACTAACAAAATATACAATAGAGGTAAAGATCTAATATTATAAAAAAACACAAGATTAAAAATTCAAATCAATGGCAGAAAATTTCTCCAAAATAATTTCACTCTTTTTTGTAGTTTCAAAGCAATTAGGTTACTACCTAAGAGGGAAATGGAGCACGCGATAGTCATTTTCTAAGCCCCCATTGCCAAATCTGGGACTATATAAACAACCCAACCCATAAAGTGAAGAAATCGTTGCAACAACTATTAAAGCATATAGTAATTGACATATGTTAACTGAATTACTTCATTTTATGTTGCATTTATCATTATAATTCCAAATAATTATGGGACTGGAAGATTGCATGTTGAATGCAAATATATTAATAAGACTACACTCAAGAATAAATAATTTTTTCCTCGGGTTGATGACTTGATAGAGAAACTACAACTACGACAAGATAAATACTTGACCAAGTTGGATCTCAACTTGGGATACTACTAGGTATGAGTAAAAGAAGAAGACACCGAAAAAAATAATGTGTATCAACTACAAAGCTCTTAATAAGATTACCATCAAGAATCAATACTTTTTTCCTCGGTTCAATGACTTGGTAGAATATCCACAACATGATAAATACTTTACCAAGTTGGATCTCATCTTGGGATACCTCTAGGTATGAATAAAATAAGTCATTTGGAAGACTACCTTCAAGATAAAGGTTTACATAATGCACTATTGGCATACGTTTGTTTGATAAATGATGTATTATGTACATTTCTAGACTCATTTGTATTTATGTGTCTTTGGTCATATATTGATTTCAAGCTGCACTGGGGAGGAGAATATATCACATCTCAAATAGGGATTAAAGACCCTAAAAAATCATCGATTGTTGGAAAATTTTTAGCAAATGTGAATTTTCCTAACAATCACACATGGTTTACATATGGAATTTCAAGAAGATTATGGAGGGTCTAAAATCCTAACCTTAATTGATAGTTTAGGTATGAACAAACCCTAATGATGCAGGAGCATTGGGTCCTAGTCAGCAATGTGAGAAAAAAAAGTGTCCACATGTTGTGACCAGGTGGGTTCGAATATGCAAGGAAATATACTAACAAAGGTGTCAATACCTTAGCTGTCTATTGCAGTTAGGACAATTAGGATTAATCTAGTAACTGAAGAAGTCGAATAGTTGATTCATGTAAGTCAATTTGGTTTCTGTTGATAGAATTAGGGCAATATTATGTAATTAGGCTTTTATTTAAATAAAAGAAGTCGGTCCTCAAGAAGGAATCGAACAGTCATGTAAGAACTTATAAATGTAACCCTTGATACTAAGCAAAGGGGGATTTTGCAGTGGGTCACTGAATCGAGAGGTTTTTCTCTCTAATTAATAAATTAGTAAGCTTATTGGTTACCTGGGTGTTATTGGCAAATTTCCTGAAGGATTCGTTCCTTCAACCTTGGGATTTCTGTGTATCAATTGGAAGAATTCTATTTCTGTGTGAAAATTCCCTTATTGCCCTCTGAATGCAATTGAACTCATGTTCTTGGCATGTGAATCAAATGAGTATTAATGCTGTGTGTAAAAAAATTGAGGGAGGTTGAAGAGTCTGATTCTATTGATTGAGCATGGCCATATTAATCCCTGTTTGTTTAAACTTAACTACGTTTCGCATAATTTCTGGAAGAATCGAACCAGTTCCTTGGTTGAGAGTGACAGAATTCGATCTTTATTGTTGAAGTTATAGAGGTGGAGAAGGGTTCTGCTATCAAAATCTATTATTTTTACATATGCGTGAAGAGTGTAACTCTGTGAAAAGGTTGTATGAAACCGCCGAGCGATGGGATCCTTGTCGAATCGACATCAAAACTTATATTATTCCTGTGAACTTTTCTCAAGGAGATAGCGAATTCCAGCTTCCTTATACGATTTCCATTCATGCTGGTTGAGAGAGGCGAAAGGGATACGAACCACTGTGAGAGAGAACCTGTGTTGGATGCGATGAATGGGACACGAATGCCATAAGAATTAGTGTTGAAGGGGTTTAAAACCACGGTTGAAGTTGAGTGAGTTTGCCAGACTAAACCACTAGAATCACGCGGCGTTTGGCTTGAAGGCAGTATTCACCTTTAGCAACGCGATCCAGTAAGAAATCGCCACATCACCAACACAATACCACTTATTTCGCGTAGCTTCTGGGTTTTAAAACTCTGTTCATGAAATAACGCGAATTCCATCGGATCGTTTTTGTGAAAGATCAAAGGGTGAGCGCATTGAAAGTTGCGAGGTCGATAACGTAAGGTATGTGCCAAGTTCATACCATGGTATTCCTCCCAGCGTTAATGTATGTGGGGCCGGCGGAGCTTTGAGTGTTATTTGAATATAATTGCAAACAATACATTGAGTGCGTTGTATAACTGTTGGAGATTAATTCCAAGGATTTTATTACATTTATGCGTTGTGAAATGGTTGGATACTAATTCCAAGGGGTTCAAAACATAAAGAGTCGTATCATGGTGTTATAGTTGGTGACCGAGAGGCATTGATATGGTTATAAAGGGCTTGGTAATATTTTAGCAAGGATTATCATTTTATTGGAGAGTTTTATAATCTATCATTTATTTCATTGATCAAATTCCATGAATTTGATAAATGAAATTGAAGCAAGACATTGAGGTAGATTCTTTTGGTGAAAGAAATTTTGAGAGAGGTGTCACTAGCTCTCCTTAGCGCCTGCACCCTACCTGCTATCATTTGTGGTATCAGAGCAGATTTCAAGACATTTTTATAGAAATTGAGGACTTCCAAAAGCCAGAAGAAGAATCCCAGCATGACTTTCCGGATTGTTAGAGGTGATGTTGGTAGAAGAAGAGGTAGGCCAGTTGCTAATGCAGAAGTGTTGGAGACCATGCAGCAGTTCCAAGCCAGATTGGAAGCAATTGAATTAGGACACCCAAGAGATCCTGAGGATGTCAGTGAACCTAAAATTGAAGAAGAGGCAGGAGAGAATGTTGAGATTACTCCTGAGATGAGACTCCTTAAATCAGTTCTACGGTCTACATACAAGCCTATACTTGAAGTGTCAAGCTTTGCAGGAGGACTGAATCTAGAAGAATTGATAGACTAGATCAACGAGATGAACAAGTGCTTTGATTATGAAGAAATGGGTGAGGACAAGAGAGTTAAGTTTGCAGTGACAAGGTTTAAGGGGCATGCAACCCTTTGGTGGGATGGAGTGCAAGCAAAGAGGAGAGCTGGTAAACAACCAATCAAGAGCTGGACCAGAATGGTGGCGAAACTGAAAGGTAATTTTTTGCCTAGTGATTATCACCTTACATTATTTAGACAAATGCTGAATCTTAGACAGAGATTGATGACAGTGAAAGAATATACAGAAGAGTTTTATAAAATAAGTATAAGAGCTGGACAAATCCAGGACACAGCAGAGAAGGTTGCCAGATATGTAAATGGTCTTAAGTTGGAGATCCAAGATGAAATAGGTCTTTTGTCTCCTAAGACAGTAGAATAGGCTTATCAAATGGCCTTGAAAGTTGAAGAGAAACTCTTGAGAAAGCATTGTGCCAAAGGAAGAGGTACTTTCCAAGGAAAGGGAAGTCAAGGTGGTAGAGGAAGGTCTACAACACCAAGAGATGGAGCTAGCAGCAGCTCACCTCAGCATGCATCCATAGAAGGTGATGCAAGGGGAAAAAAGAGTTCCTACAGAGGAAGAGGAGGCAGAAACAGAGGGAGAGAAGTAAGGTGTTATAGATGTAACAAATTGGGACATAAACACTATGAATGCCCAGAGAATATGGGCACAAGTCAGAGAAATGCAATTTTTGCTCAGACTGGAGGAGAAGCAGCAAGGTTGTCTGAAACAAAGGAAGAAATTCTGCCAGAGAAGGGAGAGTATTTGGTGGTCAATAAGGTTTTGTTGAAGCAAACAAAAGAGGTTGTTGAACCAACATAGAGAAAGACTTTGTTCAGGAGTGTGTGCAAAGTCCAAGGGAAATGCTGTCAATTGGTCATTGATAGTGGTAGCACAGACAATTTGGTCTCTACAGAGGTGATAGGGAAACTAAAATTGAAAACAAGGGAACATCCAACACCCTACAAGGTGTCATGGCTTCATAAAGGACACCAGCTGATTATGAAGGAGCAATGTGAAATAGAATTGCAGATGGGCAGCTACAAGGACAAGATCATGTGTCATGTTATGCCTATGGATGTGTGTCACATACTGTTGGGTAGACCTTGGCAGTATGACAGAGCAGCAGTACATGATGGTAAGAAAAACACTTATAAGTTCTTCAAGGATGGAGTGCATCAAACATTGATACCTATGGAGGAAGGAGAACCATCAAGCAGAAAGTCTGATCCAAAGACTTTATTGTTGAGTGGGAAAGAGTACCTACAGCAGATTGAAGAAGGAGAGGTAAATTTTTCTTTAGTTTGCAAACCAAAATTAGTGCTCACTTCTACAAAAATTTTAGATTTTCCAATTGAAATTCAAGAAATGCTGGACAATTATTGTGATATTGTTGTGGATGATTTTCCTGATGAATTACCACCAGTAAGAAAAATCATTCATCAGATAGATTTGATTCCAGGATCAAATCTGCCAAACAAAGTAGCCTACAGAATGACTCCCACAGAGAATGAAGAAATCAGAAAGCAAGTGCAGGAATTGATTGACAAAGGCTTGATCAAGGAAATCTTGAGCCCGTGTGCAGTACCTACAGTGTTGAGTCCAAAGAAAGATGGAGGTTAGAGAATTTGCATTGATTCAAGAGCAATCAACAAGATAACAATCAGGTATAGATTTCCTTTGCCTAGATTTGAAGATTTAATGGACTGTTTGAGTGGAGCAAGATGTTTTTCAAAATTAGATTTGAAAAGTGGGTATCATCAGATTAGGATAAAGGAAGGCGATGAATGGAAAAAAACCTTTAAAACAAATGAAGGATTGTATGAGTAGTTCGTAATGCCTTTTGGGTTATCAAATTCACCCAGTTCTTTTATGAGGCTCATGAATGAAGTGCTAAGGGAATTTATTGGTAAATTTGCAGTACTATATATCGATGACATATTAATTTACAACAAGACAAAGGAAGAACATTTAAGGTATCTTAATTATGTCTTGAAGAAATTACATCAAGAGAAGTTGCTGATAAATCTAAAGAAGTGCTCATTCATGAAAGAAGAGCTGGTATATCTGGGTTTTGTTATTTCTGCTGAGGGATTAAAGATGGACCCAGAAAAAGTCAAGGCAATTGTGGAGTGGCCTTCACCAAAAAATGTTTTTGAGGTAAGAAGTTTCCATGGACTTGCTAGCTTTTACAGAAAATTCATAAGAAATTTTAGCAAGATTAGTGCACCCATCATTGAGGCTATAAAGAAGGACAAATAGCCATTCAAATGGACTATTGAAGCTAAAAATGATTTTCAACTTTTGAAATAGAAAATAACTGAGAAGCCTATTTTAATTTTTCCTGATTTTAATAAGCCATTTCAAGTGAAGTGTGATGCTAGTGGAGAAGCCATTGGGGCTGTGTTAAGTCAAGAGGACATACCTGTAGCCTACTTCAATGAGAAGTTGAATGAGACAAGGAGGAAATACTCTTCTGATGAAAAGGAATTTTATGCAATTGTGCAGACATTGAAAAAGGGGAGGCATTATTTAATGTTTAAAGAATTTGTGCTATACTCAGATAACCATGCTTTACAATATATTATGAAGCAACCCGAATTGAATCACAAACATGATAAATGGGTTGAGTATCTCCAGAGTTTTAATTTTGTTTTGAAGCATATAAGTGGCCAAGCAAATAAGGTGGATGATGCTTTGAGTAGGAAAAGCATGCTTGTTCAAGAAACCCAATTTGAAGTGGTAGGCTTTGATTTCCTTAAAGAACTCTACAAGATAGATCCAGATTTCAAAGAAGCATTTGAAGCATGTTGTAAACCTATTTTGACAGATAGGAGTCAGTGGTTGGATTATTTCTTGCAAGAAGATTTATTGTTCAGAAGAAATCAGTTATGTATACCAAATTGTTCCATGAAGGAGAATCTAATCAAAGAGAAGCATAGTGGTGGACTTGCTGGACATTTTAGTGCTGATAAGACTTATGAGCAGCTGAATCATTTTTATTATTTTCCAAGGATGAGATCAGAAGTAGAAAATTTTTTGAAGAACCGTAAAAGTTTTCAATATGCAAAGGGAAGAAGCCAGAATGTAGGGTTGTACAATCCATTGCCTATTCCAGACAGACCCTGGGATATGGTGAGTATGGATTTTGTTTTGGGACTACCTAAGACACAAAGGGGAAATGATATAATTTTTGTTGTAGTTGACAAAATTTCAAAGATGGCACATTTTATTCCATGCTATAAAACCAGTGATGCTACCCATGTTGCCAATTTGTTTTTCAAAGAAGTTATTAGATTGCATGGGTTGCCCAAAAGTATTGCCTCTGATAGAGATACTAGATTTGTTGGTCATTTCTGGAAAACATCGTGGAACAAGCTTGGTACTAGTCTGAGTTTCAACTCAGTCTATCACCCTCAGACTGATGGGCAGACTAAAGTAGTGAACAGAAGTTTGGGTAATCTTTTGAAGAGTCTTGCAGGGGAACATCCTAAGCAGTGGGACCATATTTTTCCATAGGCAGAGTATGCATACAATGACTCACCTAACAGAAGTACAGGACAGAGTCCATTCCATATAGTCTATGGAATGCACCCCAGAGGAGTATCTGAACTGAGGAACTTGGGAAAGGCAGAGTTGAGGAGTGTTGATGGAGAAGAGTTTGCTTCAAAAATACAAGCGATACATGAATAGGTAAAACAACAACTACAAGGCAGCAGCATAAAGTACAAAGGCAGAGAAGACCTGAGCAGAAGGGAAGTTAATTTGAAGTTGGTGATTTGGTTTTGGCACACTTGAGGAAAGAAAGGTTCCCAAAGAAGCAGTATAACAAATTGAAGTTCAAGAAGATAGGGCCATGCAAGATATTGAGAAAATTTTCTGCTAATGCTTATGAAATTGAATTACCTCCTGATGTTGGGATATTTCCAATATTTAATGTTGCAGATTTATACAGATATGAAGATGGTGGCATAGATGAAGGACCAGCAGATAGAGAGCAGATTGAGTGGGTAAAAAAATTACCCACAGCATAGCCATTACAGCCAGAGAAGATCTTAGACAATAAGGTGTTTAAGAGGACCAGAGGACAGGAATATTTCCAGTATTTGATCAAGTGGAAGGACCAGCCAGATGAAGATGCTACTTGGATGACGGAAGTTATGTTGCAGACACTGGGCAGTTCTGTGAAAGAGCTCATGGATAGGAGCCCATGAAGAAAATTGCCCTCAAGAGTCTGATGTAGGAGCATTGGGTCCTAGTCAGCAACGTGAGAAAAAAAAGTGTCCACATGTTGTGACCAGGTGGGTTCGAATATGCAAGGAAATATACTAGAAAAGGTGTCAATACCTTAGCTGTCTGTTGCGGTTAGAACAGTTAGGATTATTCTAGTAGCTGAAGAAGTCAAATAGTTGATTCGTGTCAGTCAATTTGGTTTCTGTTGATAGAATTAGGGCAATATTACGTAATTAGGCTTTTAGTTAAATAAAAGAAGCCGGTCCTCAAGAAGGAACCGAACAGTCATGTAAGAACTTATAAATGTAACCCCTGACACTGAGAAAAGGGGGATGGGTGACTGAATCGAGAGGTTTTTCTCTCTGATTAATAAAATAGTAAGCTTATTGGTTACCTGGGTGTTATTGGCAAATTTCCCGAAGGATTCATTCCTTCAACCTTGGGATTTCTGTGTATCAATTGGAAGAATTCTGTTTCTGTGTGAAAATTTCCTTATTTCCCTTTGAATGCAATTGAACTCATGTTCTTGGCATGTGAATTGAATGAGTATTAATGCTGTGTGTAAAAAAATTGAGGGAGGTCGAAGAGTCTGATTCTATTGATTGAGTGTGGCCATATTAATCTTTGTTTGTTTAAACTTAACTATGTTCCACATAATTTCTAGAAGAATCGAGCCAGTTCCTTGGTTGAGAGCGACCGAATTCGATCTTTATTGTCGAATTTATAGAGGCAGAGAAGGGTTCTGCTATCGAACTCTGTTAGTTTTACATATGCGTGGAGAGTGTAACTCTGTGAAAAGGTTGTATGAAACCACCGAGCGATGGGCTCCTTATCGAATCGACATCAAAACTTATATTAATCCTATGAACGTTTCTCAAGGAGATCATGAATTCCAGCTTCCTTATCCGATGTCCATTCATGCTAGTTGAGAGAGGTGAAGGGGATATGAACCACTGTGAGAAAGAACCTGTGTTGGATGCGATGAATGGGATACGAACGCCATAAGAATCAGTGTTGAAGGGGTTTAAAACCACGGTTGAAGTTGAGTGGGTTTTCCAGACTAAACCACTAGAATCGCGTGGTGTTTGGCCTGAAGGCAGTATTCACCTTTAGTAATGCGATCCAGTTAGAAATCACCACATCACCAACAAAATACCACTTATTTTGCATAGCTTCTGGGTGTTAAAACTTTGTTCGTGAAATAACGTGAATTCCATCGGATCATTTTTGTGAAAGATCAAAGGGTGAGCGTGTTGAAAGTTGCGAGGTCGATAACGTAAGATATGTGCCAAGTTCATACCATGGTATTCCTCCCAGCGTTAATGTATGTGGGGCCGGGGGAGCTTTAAGTGTTATTTGAATATAATTGCAAACAATACATTGAGTGCGTTGTATAACTGTTGGAGATTAATTCCAAGGGGTTTATTACATTTATGCGTTGTGAAATGGTTAGATACTAATTCCAAGGGTGTTGTGTAACCAGCTCCAAAAATAGAAGAAAAGAGATATGAACGCCTTAGAAATAAGCCACTTCGAGGGGGAAACCTCCAATACATTACATAAATGAACAATTCCTGGATGATACAATTTACAAAACCTCCTTTCTATATATAGGAGTCCATGTGGCTATAATGTAATCCTAGTGGGCTACAATGTAATCCTAGCCGACCTAACAATAATAATTTAGGGGAACAATAATAACAAAATGGGGGTTACAAGGGTACAGTAATAACAATAAGGGGGTTACACTAATAACAATAAGGGACTATACTAGTAATATAGGGACCTAACATGCCCCTCCTTGAAAAAAGTGTTGTCCTCAACGCTTGAGTAGCTCTGGGTGCTTCTGTATAAACTTCTCACCCTCCCATGTAGAATCTTTAGTGGGTAAGTTCTTCCACTTGACGAGATACTCTGAAATTGATCGATTCCGTAGCTGTCGAGTTCTTGTTTTTGTGACCGCTTCAGGTTCCAATATGATTTTTCCTTCCTCATCAAGTTCTGGCAATATTGTTTGAACTGGAATATTTTCACCTATAACCTTATTTAAGCATGAAACATGGAACACTGGATGCACTCGCGAAGAAGCAAGAAGCTCCAATTTGTATGCCATAGTACCAATATTTTGCAACACCTTGTAAGGACCATAGTACTTTGGCGATAATTTATTATCCTTCTTAGCTTGCTTGAGGGACATTTGTTTGTATGGTTGTAGCCGTAAAAATACCCAATCACCTACAACAAAACTTCTCTCGCTGCGATGTTGATTTGCCTATTGTTTCATTCGATTTTGTGCCAAATTTAGGTTATCCTTTAAGAGTTGGAGAACTTCTTGCTGATGCTCGATGTGATCTTCCACTGCTTGAACCTTCAAATTTTCCCTTAAATATGATGTGATGGATGGTGGATGATATCCATAAAGTGCCATAAATGGGGTCATTTTTGTTGTAGTATGGAATGAAGTGTTATACCACCATTCAGCGAGAGGTAACCACTTGACCCATTGTGTTTGTTTATCAGATACAAAGCAATGAAGATATCCTTCCAAAAATTTATTTACTATCTCAATTTGACCATCATATTGAGGATGATAAGATGAGCTATGAGCTAATTGAGTACCCAAACAAGAAAATAACTCCGTCCAAAAATTTCCAGTAAAAATGGGATCTCTGTCGCTCACAATAACCCTTTGGCTTCCATGTAGCTTTTGAATTCTGTCCATAAATGTAGTAGCAACTGTACTTGCTTTAAATGGATGAGATAATGCACAAAAGTGTGCATACTTGATAAGTCTATCAACTACCACCATGATGACACTCTTTCCTTCGGACTTAGGTAAACCTGTGATAAAATCCATTGAAATCTCCTCCCAACGTTGACTTGGAATGGATAAAGGTCGTAGAAGTCCTGGGGTCTTAATTGTTTCCACTTTATTCTGCTGGCAAACCAAACATTCCGCCACAAACTTTCGAATATCAGATTTAAGGCCATCCCAAAAAAATTCTTTCTTCACCCCGTGGTAAGTTTTTAAAAATCCTGAGTGTCCTCCTAAAGGAGAAGTGTGCAATTCCAGAAGAATCTTTTGTTTTAGTTGGGAATTCTTACAAAGATATAAGCGATCTTTGTACCATATGGAATCATTTTTCCAACTAAATGTATCAGATGTACTAGGATCTTGTTGCAACTTTTGAGTGAGTGTCCATACATCTTTGTCCTTCTTCCATTCATCTCTTGCTTCGGTTATCCAATCTGGTTGGATAATAGAAATGGCACAAAGCAATGCTTCCACCTTTTCATTCTTTCTTGAGAGTGCATCTGCAACAACATTAAGCTTTCCTTTTTTGTAGACTATTTCAAAGTCATAACCCAACATCTTTGTGACCCATTTTTGCTGCTCTTCTGAAGATAGTCTTTGTTCCAAAAAGTGTTTAAGACTATCATGATCAGTTTTTTACCTTGAAGTGTCTTCCCATTAGGTAAGTTCGCCATTTCTTTAGTGCATGCAGTATTGCTAACATTTCCTTCTCATAAATAGGTTTCCGTAAATACTTTCCTTTGATTGGACGACTTTCAAAAGCAATGGGTCTTCCTTCCTGCATTAAAACAGCACCAATTCCATTTCCTGAGGCATCACATTCCACAATAAAGGTTTTTGTGAAGTCCGGCGTAGCTAAGACCGGTGCTAGGCACATTGCCTCTTTAAGACATTCAAAGGCCTTAGTTGCTTCAGGAGTCCATGAAAATGCATCTTTCTTCAATAATGTTGTTAGAGGTGCTGCTATTCTCCCATAATTCTTAACAAACTTGCGATAATACCCCGTTAACCCGAGAAATCCTCGCAACTTCTTTATGGTTGTCGGGACTTTCCATTCCTTAATGGCTTTAATTTTGTTAGGGTCTACTTTAACACCCTCGTGAGATATAATATGACCCAGATATTCCACCTCTTGTACTCCAAAGAAACATTTGGATGTTTTTGTATATAATTGTTTCTCCTGCAATAGTTTGAGTACCCTGTCAACATGTTCAACATGATCCTTCCAAGACCTGCTGTAGATTAGTATATCATCAAAAAATACGAGCACAAATTTTCTAAGGAAGGGTTTGAAAATGGAATTCATCAACCCTTGAAATGTAGAAGGTGCATTGGTAAGGCCAAAAGGCATGACCAAAAAATTCATAATGACCCTCATGAGTTCAAAATACTATTTTTGGAATATCTTCAGTCTTCATTCTAATTTGATGATATCCTAAACGAAGATCCAACTTGGTAAAATAAATTGCTCCATGTAATTCATCCAATAATTCATCAATCACAGGAATGGGAAATTTATCTTTAATGGTGAGCTGATTGAACTCCCTATAATTTGGACACATTCGCCATGATCCATCCTTCTTGTGTACCAATAATACAAGAGCAGAGAAAGAACTTTGACTAGGTTGAATTATACCCGCCTCTAACATTTCTGCAATCATATGTTCAATTTCGCTCTTTTGGGTGCAAGGATATCTATAAGGCCTGATGTTTGGAGGAACACTTCTTGGAATCAGATTAATAGCATGATCATGATCGTGAATAGGTGGGAGTCCTTTGTGAGTTTCAAACACCTTGGAATTATTGTCCAAGACTTGTTGGAGATCTGCAGAAATAGATGATTTTGATGTTGGAACTTCTAGTGAGCATAATTGTGCAATTACGCCTCGCTGTTCTTTCTTTAGAAGCTTTGTCATGACATTAGAGCTTATTATCCTTCCTGGCTTCCCCGCAATACCCCATAATTCAACTTCCTTTCCTTCTGAAAAAAATTTCAAGAAAAGTTCTTGAAAATTAAAAGCTACCGTCCCCAAAGATTGTAACCATTGTACTCCTAGTACAACATCAGCACCTCCCATAGGAATGGAAAGCATTGGACTAGTCAATACATATTCCCCCATGGTTAGCTTGATATTATGGAATTTTCCAGAACAATTTATAGTTCCTCCATTTGCAACCATCACTTGACATTCTGGTGCTAGGTATAGGAAACAATTTAATTCCTTGGCTACCTTAGAATGAATAAAATTATGGGTGCTACCTGAATCAATCAACACTATTACCTTTTTCTTCTTGATTTTTCCTTCTATCTTGAGAGTTTGAGGAGTGGTAATTCTTGCCAGTGCATTACATGATATGGTCGGATTCATTTCTTCTTCTTCTAGGGCTAGTTCCTGGTGTATATTCTCTTCTTGTTCACTTTCGTCTTCCTCTTCACAATCTATGTAAGATAATTTCTTCTCAGCACACTTATGACCTTTAGTGTATTTGCTATCACAACTATAGAAAAGCCCTTTTGCTCTTTTTTCTTCCAATTTTTGTGGTGTCAACCTTGTAGGTTGTGGAAATCTAGGCGTAGCAACACTTCCTTCTTTATAGAATTGAGTGGTAGGCTTCCTTGTCGCCATAATTTTACATTCAACTTTTCTTGCCAACCCGAATGCCTTCTCTAATGAATCAGGTTCCAAAACGCGAACTTCATGTTGGATGTTATCCTTTAAAGTGCCTATGAAGAGATCAATCCTGTGTTCCTCTGGAATATCAGTTACCCTTATATTCAATTTTTGGAAGTCTTCAATGTGCTGCCCCACTAAACCCTTTTGTTTGAGATTTATCAATTGGCTAAAGAAGGTGTTGCTCTTTGTATCCTCATAATGTGCTATAATTTCCTTTGTAAAAATTGACCAATTGACAATATTTTTACGGGAGCAAAGCCATCAATACCATACAAATTTATTTTGTTCTAAATGTAAAGTTGCAATGCGTACCTTTTGTGTGTTTTGCATATTATGGAGATCAAAATATTGCTCCATCTGTAGTATCCATGTTACAGGATCCTTTCCATCAAACTTCCTCATATCCATTTTTGGAATATGGTGGTTCTTCCCGCCAACATTAGAGTTTAAGAAATCACGATTAACA
Source organism: Pinus albicaulis (assembly GCA_034641835.2). Taxonomy (NCBI): domain Eukaryota; kingdom Viridiplantae; phylum Streptophyta; class Pinopsida; order Pinales; family Pinaceae; genus Pinus; species Pinus albicaulis. The sequence goes on along the minus strand of CM076572.1, from coordinate 1,301,362,465 downwards.
TTTATTTTGTTCTCATCATGAGGTTCTTCTACTATATTTCCGCCATTAGGAATCATTTCTTGTTTTAAGCTTGTCATCAAGCCTTCCATGTATGCTTTTAGATCATTCTTCATGTTTTCCATGTTGTCTTTCATGTCATCCATCTTAGCTTCCATGCCCACTTCTATGCCATCCATCTTAGCTTCCAAACCATTCATCTTAGCTTCCACGCCTTTCTTCAAACCATCCATATTAGTTTCCACGCCTTTCTTCAAAACTTCCATTTCATTTTTTGTTGTTCTTTGCGAGAGCGAAATTTGTTGCACTTGCTCTTGTAATTTTGATATGTCATGTTGCCATTATTCGTCTTCATGAGTCATAGTAGAGCCTTCTAAAGGCTTAATGGGTGTTGAATTCTTTTTAGTGGCCATTTTAGAATCAAATATTGATATCTATTCTACAAGATGCCCTTGGAATCAATTCAACTTGATTCTTCAAACAAGACTTATGCAATTCGGAAAAAAAATACACACCTTTTACTTGCTTTGAGGAGCTCGATATTGAAATTAAATTATCTATGTAATTGAAAATATTCAATATCTGAAATTTAGCACTGTAGTAACCCTTTGAAGCTTCTTTCAAATGCCAGAGGTCTGACTTGATTTGGATTCTTGAAGACAAAGTTGTGTCCAATCTCCCACAATGACCTAATTCCGGACTGGTTCAGTAGAGAGAACTTGTATGACTTTCCACGTGTCACTTTTTCGTCCTTTGTCTCTAAAATTGATAGCCCAAAAACTACAGTCTGTTTTCTTGCGACCACTTTTTATGGCACTCCAATCCAATCCCCAGAGAGAGAGTTATTGAACTTTTCCCACGATCACCTCTTTGAGATGAAATTCAGGAGCCTGAAAAAGCACTACCTTACACAGATCATATCTCCAAAAACATTGCGAAAAAAGATCTAAAATTTTTTGAATGATTTCCTCAGGATTTTAGCTTCGCACCATATGAATTTCAGATTTTGAACCTTCGTAGAAAAAAACTTATAGCGCAAATGCCATGATGACCTGTTTAGGAGCCTGAAAAAATACCTAACTTCCACAGATGATATCTCCAAAAATATTGTGAACCAAGCTCTGAAATTTGTAGGAAATATTTCTCAGGATTTTGGCTTCGTACCCTAAACATTTCAGCTTCTGAAACTTTGTATAAAAAAAATTATAGCGAAAATTCCACGATGACCTGTTTGGAGCAGCAAAACCCTAGAATCCAAACCTCTGATACCAAATGTTGTGTAACCAGCTCCAAAAATAGAAGAAAAGAGATATGAACGCCTTAGAAATAAGCCACTTTGAGGGGGAAACCTCCAATACAATACATAAATGAACAATTCTTGGATGATACAATTTACAAAACCTCCTTTCTATATATAGGAGTCCATGGGGCCATAATGTAATCCTAGTGGGCCACAATATAATCCTAGCCGACCTAACAATAATAATTTAGGGGCACAATAATAACAAAATGGGGGTTACAAGGGTACAATAATAACAATAAGGGGGTTACACTAATAACAATAAGGGACTATACTAGTAATATAGGGACCTAACAAAGGGGTTCAAAACATAAAGTGTCGTATCATGGTGTTATAGTTGGTGACCGAGAGGCATTGATATGGTTATAAAGGGCTTGGTAATATTTTAGCAAGGATTAACATTTTATTGGAGAGTTTTATAATCTATCATTTATTTCATTGATCAAATTCCATGAATTTGATAAATGAAATTGAAGCAAGACTTTGAGGTAGATTCCCTTGGTGAAAGAAATTTTGAGAGAGGTGTCACTAGCTCTCCTTAGCACCTGTACCCTACCTGCTATCACCTAACCTTAACCCTAGAAAACTATCATAAATTGTTAAATATTAGGTTTCTAGAAAATCTAGGAGTTGCATTCTTTTTATATTGATTAATGTTACATAGTTGAGCAAAGTAAAGAAGTGGGATATTAGAGGAGAACAAAAGAAAATTAGATGGTCCTATCATGACCATACTATTGGGTGCAATATTTGAGGATATTTCAGGCATCCTTTTCCCCATTTTTGGCCATTTTCCCTCATTAAACCTACAAATTCCCTAGCACAATGCCACTCCCTCTAGTTCAGAAGCAACCTTTTTCTCTAACGTATTATTATGCTATTTTCTACTAAGTATTGAATGAAACAAGGTTTTTTTGGGCATGACTAACCAGGGTATATGTGGAAGAGTTCTTTTGGATGTTTTTATTTTAGGTGTTGCCATAATTATGGATGGCCGTGGCTGAATAGTTCTTATTGTTACTTGTTGTTACACCCTAGGTTTGATATTTCCCATTGTTACACCATAAAGTACGGTTGTTACATTGCGAGTTGTCAAGACTACAACCACCATTTTTGAAGTTAGTTTTCAAAGGCCGCATGAAGTAATCTTGTGTTGATAGTTAAGAAAAAATGAGCAGTTATAATCACATATAAACGAGAGGGTTGTAACCATTACAGATCTTTAATTAAAAGAAGTTTGTGACAATTTCTATCTTATTACTATTTATGTTAGCTTAATCAACATGAAAATCACAAGATTCTCATGACTGATTCGTTCCATAATTTCTGGGCTTTGTAAAGACTTTATAAAAGAACTTAGTCTCATGAGAAGGGGACGACAGAACATAGATCATACCGACATTTTTATCATGTACTCTTAAATTGTTTTAATACAAGCATATATCAGGTGATGTTACTGCAATTTCTGTGTTGAATTCTTAAGTAATTTGTTTTATTCCTGCACCCTGCTAGGGAGGAAGGGCCCTCCTCTTTAGTGGGGATTCCAGTATTGGTAGGATATTTGTTTTCTTTACATGTTAGTGTGAGTTTATTATTACCGTTTCACACGTTTCAGTGTGGGATAGTTACACTTCTATTTTCATATTTATTGTGTGTTGTTACACAGGTTAATAAATTTCGTTTATTCAATTGTCGTTGCATCCTTAGCTAATAGTGTATGGCACACCTATCTTTATTCTGAAGTTATTATGAAGTGTGGATTCATTCCTTGTTGAGTGAAGTTTCATTCATGTAGTGTATCTTTTAATTTTTACAATTCTGTGTTCCCATTCTGCAAGAGCGCTTTAATCCCTAAAAGTGTGTTCAACAACATCTTTTCCATTTTACATGATTGTTCATGTATTGACACAAATAGTGTAAAGACCTTTGAAATAAAAATACCTACCCTGGTTGAAAATTAATGGTTGTGGTTTAGTTTTTTTAGGAGTGATATGTTGAGGCCTCAGAAATCTGTGGCAACAATAAGGGGGATAACCACCCGGTCTGGACCTTAAATTAGCTCCTTTTCCATTTGGGATAGTGGCTCCGACTAGGGATAATGGGACCAATTTCCCAGTTTTGGGTTTTATATGATTGGTGGTTTCACTTCAAATGATTTGCAAGGAGAATAACTAAAAACTAAAACAACTTTATTCTAAGATGCAAAACTTTGAATTAAATCTGATCTAATATAACCCGAGATAATGCTGATTTTATGTGATCTAAAATGATGTCTATTCAGTCTGTGATGATTTGGATCAATCAAAGACTTAATAGAATTAATACTTTTGTAAGATAATCCTTTTGAGAAAATAGTTAATCAGAGGAAGATGTGAAACATATCGCATATATTCTGATGATCATATATAAAACAAATCAATTTCTATTATGATATCGCACAATAGTGCAACTGATACTTCAAACAGAAATAATTGATTTCATACATAATTCATGAAAGATAGATTTACCACTAATGTTCAAACAAATTTTAGCATACGCGATAATAGTACTAGATGTGTGTTGTCCTGCTCATCTGACCAATGATAATAGGCCACAATCAATCTTCTATCAATAAGTCTTTCATAGAATACAATAGTGCATCAACAGTGATCAACCAAGATAATATATAATTGAAAAGACCATATTCCATTATCTTATCAAGACATCCACAAACTTACAATAATGAATTATTTGTAAATGTTCTTAATAAAAATCTTGGACCCTTCTCTAAATGCATGAGAAGGGTTTAAATACTATATTAACTTACTTACAAAAATAGATTGTACAAAAAATCTTATGAGGAGGTTTCTAACAACCTTCCTCATTCCTAGTATCTAATTGCTAAAATTGAAATTGTCAAAAAAAATTAACTCATGATCATGCTTGATGATTGGCTAGTGCCAGCTCTGCTTTTCTGTTCACAAATATTGGACATTGGTTGGACTTGTGGAGGCTTCCCGAACTGTGTTTTCATCTCTCCAGTAAATATAGCATCAAGTAAAAGTGGCAGCTTTTTTTGTATGGAATCTAAAGAACAATTTAATGTCATTATTTAACTATGTTGCTTAACCAAGAGTTGCCAGTATGCTTCCCAATTAGTCTTTTTCAGCTGTGCAATTGTTTCTTCTCGTATTTGACCTGTATTTTTCCAACTTTGCTCCAATATTTTGAGATCAAGAATTGATTTAGGATCTCCTTCTTTAATTAAACCAGAGGTATGTAACATGTGGTTGATTTTTTTGACAATGCTCTTTGCTATTTGCTCTAGCTATTGCCAATTCTGCATGTTTTGCCTGTGTATCCCAGTCAGTAAAGAGAATATCTTTATAAGTTTAGTTGATCTTTGGGAGATTTGATCGTCTACCTTCCTCTGAATCCTGCCATTCAATATAGTCAGAAATTTTGGTATTGAGTTTATTAAACTCAATTCTCTGATCAATCACTGTATTAGTCAATTGTTCACTGATTTCCAAATGTGGAACTATGTCTGAGATTTGTAAGACAAACAAGTCTTGTTGTTTTGAGAGTAGGGAATTTAATGCCAGTGCTTCTTTAATGAATTCCTTTGCAGTAGGAATGGCTTCATACTTTATAAGATTTTCTCTCAAATCTTTAATATTGTGTCTTTGCTAGATAAGTCATTTTCATGAATTATCTTAAGTACTTCCATATCTTGTTGTAATTTAAAGAGTTGTTGCTCGGACTTTTGATTCAAACTGTTCCTTTCTTCATCCAGTTGTTGTTGTAGTTGAAATATTTTATCATCTTTCTCTTGGACCAAAATGGATAATTCAGCCGCTTTTTCCATTGTTGTGGTAGTATATTCTCCTGCAAGTTGTGATAGTTGAGTTACGTTGTCGATTGGGTTTGACGGGTGTCTTTCCATACAACTTCCATGATCTCATTACCTGGGGGTGTTTCAATCCTTCTTCTCTTTCTCTATTTCCTGACTATAGCTTTATGAAGAGGGCTATAAAATACATCCAGTGGAGGGATATCAGTTACCTTTAGAATAATTTCAGTAGTAGGAAACGTAGGGATAACTTCTGCATCTTGGGAGCTTGTCCCAGGACTTTCTGTGGTTTCTTTTGCTGAAACTATCTGACCCTAGGGGGTCTGAAATCCTATGTTTTTATGTGTGGATGATCCCTTGGGGGTATCCATTAACGTATTACTAACTAAATTCCACAATTTATCTAGCTCATTTTGATTTTGTGAGTCTGATTCTTCTGTTCTGATCACCTTGCTTAGGTTAGTCATATAAATAGTAATTAGGATATTTTGTGGAATACGCTTGAGTCTTTGCTCTCTATACTCATGGAATCTTTGTAATTCCTCCGGTTTAGATTCAATGTGAAAATGTTTTGAACTTCTTCAAAAGTTTCAACGGATTGCAAAATGTCTTCAAATCTATCATCTGTGTGGATCACGGGTCTGATTTTGACTGACTAAGTAAATTTATAAGCGATCTGCTACAGGTCAAATTGCCTTGGAAGTAGAACAAGGAGCTTCAAAAGTTGAATATTTTGGCATTCTTTCAATGCATGATTGAAATTCATGAGGGAGAATGAATCACACTGAATTGGAAAACTTGGCCATAAATATTTTTTCATATCTTTTAGAGTTTTAGTGAGTCCATTGCCGATAGTTTGGTAGGCTACTTCTCTTTCCATTAATTTATTTGAAACATATAGATGAAGCACATGTGGAGGAGTAGAGCTTCTAAATACTTTGATGTATAAAAATTATTCTTCAATGAAACATCTTCCTATCATTTGGAGATATGTGATGGCTTCCTTAGTGAACCTGGGGCTCTCTCTATCAAAAATTAACTGATGTAATGGTAATACAACCCCATAACATAATTTGTGGAAGTGTGGAACAAAATCATGTTCCCATATTTGTTTATGACTTAAATGAATAGGGGTAGGGTCCTTGGTAGTCCATTTCCAACCCATAGTTGGAAAGATGGTGGAGAAATAAATGGCATCGAAAACATATGCGCTCATGAAAAATTGGGGGACGGTTTTGGAAGAAATAACTCTTTCCTAGTGATATTCAGTAATCTCTTTGGCTAGGTTTTCGGAAAGAATGTTTGCCCAATTCATGATGTGAGAATTAACACAGGAGTCAATCAAGCGAACCCAATTAATAGATAAATTGGTGTTATCTGGGAAACCATATAATCTGCATAGCATTGATGCTACAGAGTTGTAGGGATTTTCAAGTGAAGCAATATGATACATACCTGATTTATCATGTTTAAACTTGTTATCCATTTTCATCCAACCTTGAATCATTTTGAAAGGGTCTTCATTATCCTTTGCAAATTTTTCGACAAACTGGTTGTCATAGATGACTTGTTGGTCGGGCAGTTTGTACATGACTTTCAAATTTTTGGCTCTAAAAGAGCCTAAGATTTCATTCTTAATGGTTTTGAATTGTATGTCTTCAATTGTTGAATTCTCAACCACCCATATTATCATATTAGCATATGGTAAAAGTATGGCCCTTGCTACTATTCTGTGAAGGAAGGAGCATGCAGCATCTTTAAACTGTAAATCTGAGGGCCTTGCATCATCAGTAGTTGCCTTGACCTCTGTTACCTCAGGCTTTTCATCTTCGAGAATAGTATAGATGGCTTGCCATGTTGTAGTACCTCCATCTGCAGTGCGAACAATATATGTGAATGTGGACGATGTTAGCTCCCCGTAATTTTCTAGATTGATTGAGATACAAATGGACAGGGTAACATCAAACCAAGCTTTGGAATCCAAGGACGTAGCCTTCCTAGATTCAGATAGGGATCTCTCTAGTAGGTGCAAAGATGTGAACTTGTTTGCTGATTTGGGTTGTTTTTAGGCTAGATGTTAAGTGTAGGGTATTTTGATTGTTTTTGGTTGGGTATGATTCTCAGATGGATTTTAGATAGAAAACATGAAAGATTGTTAAGTCATTGGGCAATGGATTCTAACAAGGTCATGATAAGTTAATCAATGGTTTAAATAGAATTTGCAGGGAAATTTTAACTTGGTTGGTGGATCTTTGAGGTTGTGAAGGTTGATGAGATGAACATTATGCTTGAGAACAAAAGCCAGTAAAGGGCAGAACTGAATCCTTAATAACTTTTAGAATAAGGGAGTTAGAAAAATCATAGGCATGGAAAGAGAATCAAAGGCATAAGTGAAACCTAATCCATTTGATTTCAAACTGAACACAGATGATTATCCAAGACAAACATTCAAATGAAATTATAGAAAGGCAAGAAACTTATTTAACTTTCATAGATTTCATTATCAAGAGATGAAAACATTTAAGATGCACAAATAAATATAATCATAGAAGGAGCGACAACCTTGAACATCTAGGATTACAGCTATGAAAGGTTCTTCGAAACAACCAGCTAAGTAAATGCAAAGAGAATGATTTAAACAGACTTCTTTGACAAACCTAGACAAAGTTGCTTTAAAGAGATGATTCCAAGAATAGAGTATTTCAGTGGCAAAAATATGTAGGGATAGCCATAAATCATACTTGATACTAACTGACCTAAATCATTCAAGAAATGGACAAGCTAATAACTTCTTAGAGAGCAAGAGATGGATTCCCTAACATATCTTAGCAGAAGAAAACATTGAGGCAGCGAAGGACAAACAGACTTAAGGTGCCATTAGAAAACATTTCTTAATCTAAATTATTTGTCCTACTACAAAATAGCAAGATGGAAAACACAATGGAAAACTAGAGAACATGAACATAAGAAAGCTTCACCATCAACCAGGCTTATGGATCCTGCAAACAGTCTCTCTCCATCAACAAGAAAATCAGGGCATGCATGAGCTCCAAGACATCAAATTGTTATAAAAAACTCCAAGAGACTATGTATTGCTTTAGCATAAGTCATCAAAATCCAACAAATACATAAGAGCCTCATGCTCTATTTATGGAGCAAATGAGGAGGTGGAAACCCTAAGAGGCTTCCAGAAACCCTAATTTAGCCATAAATGTCATAAATGTGCTTAATGACCATGCAAGGCCCAAGACACATAATAGATAAGAAAATAAATGAAAAACATCAAAACATAACTCCCCAATCAAATTAGGAGTGATTTTCCCAAGAAAATATTAAAAAACCAATTTTTCATTAATCAATGTCTTTTGTTGACTTTTTGGCAAAAGGTTGTATCTCTGTGTAGCACCATTTCAGCAAAAAATATGGTCTGTTGCAACTGAGTTTTGGACCCCTTCTCGACATCGGATTTGGCCCCGTGATGGCTCGTTGGAAAGCTTGATGAGTCTGATTGCCAAAAATACTTGAGTTGTGATGAATGGATTCCATTTACCTACTCAAAATTCCAATCTCCCATGACTTCTCTGTGCACAGCGCCAGGCCTGAAAAGGAGGCAGAAAGGTCAATTTTTAGGTGTTTTTTGACCTTTTGAGGGGGAAAAAATACTCCAATTGACCTACAATTTTGTGGGTAGACTATTGGTGATGTGAAAAATCCAAAAATGTAAACTTCAGCAGCTGAGGATGCCCCTATTTTGTGTGTAGCGCCTACGGTGCTGTGCTCCTAGGGGTCAAAATTTGGAAAAGACAAAAAGTTTCTCGATTTGCCTCAAAATTGGTGTGTAGACCCCTCAAGGGGTGTTAAACACCTGATATGAAACTTGAGCCAAAATCCAAGCCTAGCTTGGTCATTTCCATCATTTGGAGCTGGTTGCCTCCTTTGGGTAGCTTTGAGCTTTTTCCTAGCAAATTGATTTCTATTTTTATAATGCTAGGTCATCTTTCTCTGTAAGCCCAGATATTTGTTTGCCTTCTCTAACTTAGCCTCCAAATGTAGGTTTTCCCTTTCAAGCCATGATTCTTTGTCATGCTCAATTTATAAGGCAAGGATCTCAATGAGAGGGAATTGCTGTGCTTGGGCTGATTCTTCCTTTCTCTGTCTTTCCAAATCTTTCCTAAGACCCATAGTCTTAGGCCTCTTCCTATCTTGCCCCTCTGCCTCTTCATCTTCCTCATAGGCACCCATGTATTCCTCCAGCTGCACTTGTGACTTTCGAGCTTCTCTCTTGTATTTGAGTGCTAGGGCTTCATAAATGGCTAGCTGGCCACTCATTTTCTTGTTTTGCATCTGTAGGAAATGAATAAGATCCTTTGACCTCTCTAGTTCAACCTCCAAGCCTTTGATTTGTGCACTGCGGTCTTGGAGGAGGGAATTCATTATCCTTGTGTCATTGTCCTCATCACTGTTAATGTGGATGAGCTCAAATTCCCTCTCTTCTTCATGATCGCTTTCTTCTTCTTCCACTGTCTTCTTGCATTTGTCCTTCATGGGCTCCTTACCCTTGTCTTTCAGTGGCAATTTACCTTTCTGTTAGCCTCCTATGTCAATAGGTTTCATCTTTCATGATTGTCTTGATGGAAGTGTGGAATATGTTCAAACCTTCTTACTTGAGCAAAGGTGTTCCATATTCTTAAAAAACCAAAAAATCAAAAAATTTAAAAAATGTAAAGAGGGTAAACCCTAAAAGAAAGATCAAAGGGTAAAAAAAATAAAATGGTCAAAAAAGAGAAAGAAATGAACCCCAAGCAAAAAAATAGACCAAGGAAAGTGTGCAAATCCAAAATGCCACTACTTTTTACTCTGTTGTAATAAATCAATTGTGTGCAGCTTGTGAAACTTTTGCCACAATTCATGAATAAGTCAAACTGTTTAAACTTGGCTTAGTCATATTTCAATTTCATGTTATAGATTAGAGAATAAATATCTAGCCAAACAGTTTAATCTTGGCAGATAAGTAGCTAGGTAGAGTGAATAAAAGCTGCTCAACAGTTTAATCTGAGCCCTTGGATGTAATAAGGGTAGAAATAGATAGATTCATCATGTAAAAAGAAAAGATTGATCAGGGTTTGCAAGTCTAAATGCACCCTAATAAAGAAGAGAAAATTGTAGTGTTAAGTAGATAGGGTAGGTAGATGGTGCTGCAAAGTGTTATCTGATGAATGATGCTGCTACATGTTTTTGATCCTTTACTTTCATCATAAGTACTGAAGCAGGAAATACACTGGAAAATCACAGCAAGCAAAAGTCAAATTCATTAACTTCCCTTATCATTTTCCCCTCAAGAGTTTTACTAATTCCCCCCCAAAAGTATTAAGGTATTTGGAGATCAAAAGGGCTCAAGGCATTTCCTTGACTTCTGGAGGGACCGGACCCTCGGCCTAATGATCAAAAAGACCTAAGCACTTGAGATAATTCATCATTGTTATCTTCCCTCTTTAACTTTTTCCTAAGTAAAATCCTATTTTACTTAGGAAACTGATGCAAAATTCCATAAAAATTCCTCAAAATAACTTGTTATTCTAAGTTTAAGTGTTGAAGATAAAATGTTGCAATTTACTTCACAAGTTATCACTTTCTTAGATGTACAAAGATGTTTTGATCTTCCTTGTCCTTTGCCATATTAACATTTAATTCTACTATATTAACTCCCTAGTGAAATACCCTTTCCTAAGTATATAACTCCCTTTTTTTATATATACCCCAAAAACCCCTTTATTATAATGTTTTACCAAAGTATTATATCCCCGCACATTGAAAATAAAACCCCGCCTTATAAACCCTTTGGTGAAATATATCTTTATAACATTAATCCTGCCCTTATGGTGAAATAATTGTATTAATTAATTCATCATATAATAAAATATATATAAAAACGTTAGACATACAATATGTGTGTTTAATACCAAAAACATCAATAAAACTTTGCGAAAAGTCTTGTGCCACCGTGGTCCGTCCACTTGGCATTCCACCTAGCCAACTCCGCCGCAACCCATTTCATTATATACCTGGGATTAATTAGTCATTCGGACTAATTAACAACCTTCTCCGCCTATTAACATTTCCCCGGGGTGATTAGATTACGCATTAAAACCTTTTAAAACTCGACGGGCCCACCTATCAACCCTCCGCATGTTCCCCATCCCTTCAGCCGTTGGATCGCTCATTCGTTGATCAACGGTTATTGTTAATCCCGCTGCCCATCCCTTGCCAGCATGTTAACCAGCGGGGGATGGGCGGTTTTTGAAAAGTCAGACTTCCACGTGGCAACTGCTCTGTGGAATCACTCCCCCCGCGATTAATACCGCCCTCGACCAAAAGCGGTGCGGGCACTTCCCGCTTACCACTTACCGCCTGACGCTGCACACGTCATCCCGTACTACCATGACGTCACACCTCGAAAAAAACAAAAAACCTTTTAACTTGTGAATAAGCCATTTTTTCGTGTTTTTTTAGTTATTTTCATTATTCTGAGAAGAACGTTGCTCCCGCTGCGATTTTCGAAATTTCTGCTGTGATTGACCATTTCGCCCCAAAATTCTGCTGCGCCCGTGTTGAAGAACGTCCCTGCCATTGCTCATTACCTGTCAAAGAACCAGTTTCCGTCTAAAAACAGGTATTTATCGTTTTACGCCCCGACTGCACGAAAAACTCGGTTTCCTTTGTTTTTTCGCTTAGAAAGTGGTTAAAAATCATTGCTGAGTCCTCCCTGAAGGTTTTAAACCTGTGAAATTGCCCCCAAAACCTGCAAATTGTTCCAATTTCCTCCTTTGTCAGATATCCCGTCCGGTCTGTAAGAAAAAACGAAAACCTCCATTTTGAATCCACAAGAACCAAAATGGAGGCCCCGGCAGCTCTTAATATCACTCCATTGAATGCTCCTCACCGTGAATTAGACTATTTACCTCTGATAGATGAAGATTTCCAAATTAAAGACCTGCATTTTGATGAAAGTCCCCATTGAGCTATTGTCGCTGCAGAGACGAATACTCAAAGGGGCAAGATTTTATAGGGTTGTAGGAATCCAATTTCTCGAGATATCTCATCCCCTCAGTCCTTATTTTCCCAGAAATTATCCAATGCTATCATGCCAATTATGATCCAAATCAGAAAGCAGTTCCCAAGTCAAAGCGTATCAAAATCAAAGAGTATCAGTGGATAAAGTGTATCAGGTAAAAGTCAGAGTGAAAAGTCAAAACAAAGTTACAGAGCAGTCAAAGGTAAACAGTAAAAACGAAGTTACAGAGCAGTCAAAGGTAAACAGTAAAAATGAAGTTACAAAGGCAGTAAAATGGTAAAAATAAATGAAAGTAATTTCACCAAAATTGAAGTTTGTCTAAAGTGAAAGTAAAACAGTCAAAAGAGCAAGAAAGTAAAAAGATGAAAAAACATAACAAGAAGGAACATTTTTGCAGAAATTACATGTTTTAGTCATTATTTTGCAGAAAATATTGTGACCAATACAAGATGAATTTTGAAAAACTAAAGGAGGTTTATGTTCTTAAGAGTACCATCTACAAAAACCTCTCTCACTTTCCTAACAACTATTATGGTTTTGGAAATATTAAACAATGTTGAAAAGCACTTTTTGCAGAAAATTACAGTCAAGTCATCATTTTGCAGAACATATTGTGGCCAATTAGAAATATATTTCACAAAACTGAAGGAGGTTTTTGTTCCTAAGAGACCCATCTACAAAAACCTATCTCCGTTTTTGCACAGTGGTTTTATAATGAGAGATACATGCGCATCTTTACAGGCCATTTTTCAGACTCTGTGAAACTCTGTTTTACACATATTTTTTTACAGAGAATATTATGCACAGCTGGAGAGGAATTTTAGGAAAGTGAAAGAGGTTTAGCTCACCCACATATTTATCCACAATAACCTCTTTCACTTTTTACATATCTATTACGGATTGAGAAATACGAAGATATCATTGGACCCCAAGTTTGCAGAATTGTTGGAGCAGATTACACAAAGAAAGGAAGCAGTTAGTGACTTGGATGCCTCATCATCAAATAAGAGTTGGATCAAATTCGAATTCTCCTCTTTGTCATCACTTATCCATCAAAAATAGTGCCAAATAGTTTGAGTGTCCTTTACTTTAGTTATATTTATGTAAATAGTTGGAGAGATTTGTGAACCAATTTTGATATTTGTTTCAAGATATTTTAGTTTAGAATTTGTATAAATACTCCACTCTTGGAAGCATTTGGGGTGGATTCTATTAATCTGCTGTAACATTGAGATTTTCGGAATAAAATCTTTTGGAGAAATTTACTTGTGGCTTACTGGATGACGATTTGAAGCACTGGACTTGTTGCAGGATTCATGTGTTGGACTACAGTTCAATAAGTGTTTCTACCCTTTGTTTGAAATTTTATATTAGTTTATAATACCATCATATCCATTTCTGAATAATTTACATAAAGGATTGAAACAGAATTTGCTTAATTGTACTCTGTTTTCAAATGTTATTGTTCTTAATGTTTTCTTCTAAATTAGTTATAAGCATGAATTCTTAAATGCTCCTGCTTTGCTAATTTAAACATTGTTGATTACTATAATAAAGAATCCTTCATTGCTCTTTGTTTGTAGTCATTTCACTTCTTTCTTTTGAACATGGTGAAAGATTCTTAGTTGCCTTTCATCCCTTCAGGATCATCCCATCCACTTTAAATTTTAAGGATTGTTCTCTGTCTAGCTATCTTGCCCTGTAATACCATCTTGTGCCTAGAATAGAAATCCAGTAAAGCCATCCTTTGACTCCATAGCCCAATGGACTGAAAGCCCTCAACCTTGCCCTTAGTTTTTGGATTCCACCAATTTTCAAACAAACCCTTGAATCTATAACTAGCCTAAAACCTTTCAAGAAACAAAGATAAATTATAAAGAGAGAGCCCTCTCTGGATGCAGATTGGCTAGATTCTGCATCTAAAAGGTTGGTTTGTGGTTACCTCGGGTATACTTTCCTCTTACACAACTTCTAGAAAAACCTGAGTGATAACATAGTGGCGACCATACTGGAGATCTGAATCATTTTATTGATACTATCGTTTGATTTGTAAGCTATAGACAGAGTCTGAAAATCAGCCAGGAAGCCTTTGAAATTGCTTTTGCTCTGCAATTGCAAAATTAAATAAATGCTGTTTCAGTCTATCTCTGATTTAGCTTATATATTAAATCTTAGTTTCAAACATTCAATCAGACTCTCTAGTTTAATAAATCTTTGAGAAAATTTTAATTAAAAATCTTAAATTTCTTAAAGAAATCATAGAAGTTGTTTTGAAAATTCACAAAAAATAAAATAATCATAAAATATTCAAAATTTGGTTTCTTGAAGAACTAACTTTTTCTTCAGAATTGTTTTACAGGTTTAGATCTGATCTATGATGGTGGACAGGGATCAGACACACAAAGGTTAAAATCATCCACCTGGCGACTCCAAAATCAATTTCACTACTAAGACTCCATTGGAGGAATGAACCTGGAAGAACAATATGGAAAGATCAGGCTTTCAACTTGGATTGTTATCCAAGACATTATGTTCTTTCTAAATTGATAGAGTTTTCCAATGTATATTGTATTTTAGAGAAGAACTTAGAGTAGTTTTTAATTTATCTCTTTTGAAAATTGTAAATATAAAATCTCCATGCACATTTGAGCATCATTCTTCTGACTCTTTTGATATCATTTTCCAATCAAGACACTGTAGATCTGAGATCCAGAGCTTCAAGTTTCAGAGAAATTCCACAACCAAATAATCCATAGTCCAAAGCATTAATAATGATACTGGATGACAGGGTTTGTGGAAAATCTTTCATTTGATGAAATTTTAAATGAATTCAGGGATGAGTTATCAAAAATTCAGTTTGATGAGGATTTTCTAAGAGCTTTCTTTCTTCTTTTTAAATCAAGAAAATGTTCTCCTCGAGTTAAAAAATGGCTTCTTGATATAATTTCTGAAAATTATGAAAATGAAATCAAACTTTTGCATTCTCAAATTCAATCATACAATTTCCGAAATCCTAAAGAATTCTTTGAAAATCTTCCTTCTCCAAAACAAGAGGAAATTGTACTATCTTTTGACTTGCATATTGAAGATGATTATTCTTTCAAACACAAGACTGAAGAAATAAGTTCATGGTCTAATATTCATAATTCAATGGAACAATTAGTCATTGAAGGCCTAGAAGTAAATAACATACATCATGCTTTTATTGATCCTATATCAGATTATATGGAGAATATTTTGAGCCCAAATTTGCAAACATGTTTTCTCTATAAGGATCAAATACATCAGAAGTGGCCTTTACACATCATATCGTTGATTATAAAGGCACATGATCATAACATACTTCCAATTTTGATCACAAGCAATCAAGTTATCCATTTATTTTTACAGCTACTTGATTGGCTTCATTGGCATTTTTGTATTACCTGATTCGATAAGATTTTTAGTAGATTAGAGTAGGTAAATGAATGCTAATAAGCTCAGAATTTTGAGCATTTTTTTGTTTTCAATTTTCAGTTAGTTTTTCATTAAGTTGGTTTGAAAATTTTTGTGTGTTATTTCAGTTTCAGATCAAATTTCAGGTTGCAGAAAAAGGACTATATTCAATTCAAGATTTTCAACCACAACAAATGCATGTGTGGGATTGGAACAAGGCAGAAAATTCCTAACTAGGCAACAAAGTTTTAAGTTTTGAGTGGATGGTGACTTCTTGGAATTGAAGCCCGAAGTGAAGGCCCTAAGTTCCAAAAGCTTCATTATCATATGTAAAATAAAGCTACCAGAAGAAGGAAGATTTCATACTTTCAGTTTGAAGACATTCTGAGGTATCTGACCTGCTGTTCTTGACTTTCCACAAGGAAAAGCCATCCCCAAGTGGAGCCAGTGTTAGCCTCCTATATCAATAGGTTTCATCTTTCATGATTGTCTTGATGGAAGTGTGGAATATTTTCAAACCTTCTTACTTGAGCAAAGGTGTTCCATATTCTTGAAAAACCAAAAAATCAAAAAATTTAAAAAATGTAAAGAGGGTATACCCTAAAAGAAAAATCAAAGGGTAAAAAGAATAAAATGGTCAAAGAAAGAAATGAACTGACAAAAATAGACGAGGAAAGTGTACGAATCCAAATGCCACTACTTTTTACTCTGTTGTTGTAATAAATCAATTGTGTACGCTTGTGAAACTTTTGCCACAATTCATGAATAGAATCAAGACTGTTTTAAACTTGGCTTAGTCTTATTTCAATTTCATGTTATAGATTAGAGAATAAATATCTAGCCAAACAGTTTAATCTTGGCAGATAAGTAGTTAGGTAGAGTGAATAAAAGGTGCTCAACAGTTTAATCTGAGCCCTTGGATGTAATAAGGGTAGAAATAGATAGATTCATCATGTAAAAAGAAAAGATTGATGAGGGTTTGCAAGTCTAAATGCACCCTAATAAAGAAGAGAAAATGGTAGTGTCAAGTAGATAGGGTAGGTAGATGGTACTGCAAAGTGTTATCTGATGAATGATGCTGCTACATGTTGGTTAATCATTTACTTTCATCATAAGTACTGAAGCATGAAATACACTGGAAAATCACAGCAAGCAAAGTCAAATTCATTAACCTCCCTCATCATTTTTCCCCCTCAAGAGTTTTACTAATTTCCCCCCAAAAGTACTAAGGTATTTGGAGATCAAAAGGGCTCAAGGCATTTCCTTGACTTATGGAGGGACCGGACCCTCGGCCTAATGATCAAAAAGACCTAAGCACTTGAGATAATTCATCATTGTTATCTTCCATCTTTAACTTTTTCCTAAGTAAAATCCTATTTTACTTAGGAAACTGATGCAAAATTCCATAAAAATTCCTCAAAATAACTTGTTATTCTAAGTTTAAGTGTTGAAGATAAAATGTTGCAATTTACTTCATAAGTTATCACTTTCTTAGATGTACAAAGATGTTTTGATTTTCATTGTCCTTTTTCATATTAACATTTGATTTTACTATATTAAATCCCTAGTAAAATCCCTTTTCCTAAGTATATAACTCCCTTTTCTAATAAATATCCCCAAAACCCTTTATTATAATGTTTTACCAAAGTATATATTCCCGCATATTTATAATAAACACCCCGCTTTATAAGCCCTTTGGTTAAAACTATAGCCTTATATATAAATTTCGCCCCTATGATGAATTAATTATATTAATTCATTCATCATATAATAAAAATATATACAAAAAACTTTAGACATACGACAAGTATGTTTAATACCAAAACATATCAATAAACTTTGCGAAAGTCTATGCCACCGTCATCATTCCACATGGCATTCCACCTGGCCAAGCTCCGCCGCAATCCATTTCATAATTTCACGGGTTTAATTAATCATTTGGACTAATTAACAACCATTGCCGCCTATTAACTTTTCCCCGGGATGATTACATTACGCATTAAAACCTTTTTAAACCTTGACGGGCCCACCTTTGAAATCGCACAAGTCCCCATCCCTTTCAGCCGTTGGATCATCCATTCGTTGATCAACGGTGATCATCAATCCCGCTGCCCATCCCTTGCCAGCATGTTAACCAGCGGGGGATGGGCGGTTTTTGAAAAGTCAGCATTCCACGTGGCGTTAAAACTATGGAATCGCTCCCCCCGCGACTTTTACCGCCCTCGTCCATAAGCGGTGCGGGCTCACCGCTTACCACTTACCGCATACCGCCGGCCCCACTTCCCAACGTCACCCCGTACGTCGATGACGTCATCACCTCGAAAAAAACAAAAACCCTTTTAACTTGTAAATAAGCCATTTTTCGTGTTTTTTTTCAGTTATTTTCAGTTTCTGAAAGCGACAGAGCTCCCGCTGCAATTTTCAAATTTCACTGCAAATACACCAATTTACTCCAAAATTCCGCTGCGCCCGTGTTGAAGAACGTCCCCGCCATTGCTCATTACCTGTTAAAGAACCGGTTTCCGTCTAAAATACAGGAATTTATCATTTCACGCCCCGACTGCGAATCAAACTTAATTTCCTTTGTTTTTTCTCTGAAAAAGTGGTTAAAAAGCATCACTGAGTCCCCCCTGAAGAGTTCAAACCTGTGAATTTTCCCCCAAAACCTGCAAATTGTTCCAATTTCCTCCTTTGTCAGATATCCCGTCCGGTCTGTAAGAAAAAAAACGAAAACCTCCATTTTGAATCCACAAGAACCAAAATGGAGGCCCCGGCAGCTCTTAATATCACTCCATTGAATGCTCCTTACCGTGAATTAGACTATTTACCTCTGATAGATGAAGATTTCCAAATTAAAGACCTGCATTTTGATGAAAGTCCCCTATTGAGCTATTGTCGCTGCAGAGACGAATACTCAAAGGGGCAAGATCTTATAGGGTTGTGGGAATCCAATCTGCCAAGGTATCTCATCCCCTCAGTCATTATTTTCCCAGAAATTGTCCACTATTGCCATTCTAACTATGATCCAACTCAAAGAGCAGTAATTTCCCCTAACCAGAATGTCCTTTTCCCAATTACTGCTCAGTCTAACACAGTAAAGAACAATCAAAGAGTATCAGGGTTAAAGAGTATCAGTGGATAAAGTGTATCAGGTAAAAATCAGAGTGAAAGTAAAAATGAAGTTACAGAGCGGTCAAAGGTAAAACAGTAAAAGTAATTACAGAGGCAGTAAAATGGTAAAAATAAATGAAAGTACTTTCACCAAAATTGAAGTTTGTCTAAAGTGAAAGTAAAACAGTCAAAACAGCAAGAAAGTAAAAAGATGAAAAAACATAACAAGAAGGAACATTTTTGCAGAAATTACATGTTTTAGTCATTATTTTGCAGAAAATATTGTGACCAATACAAGAGGAATTTTGCAAAACTGAAGGAGGTTTATGTTCTTAAGCGTACCATATACAAAAACCTCTCTCACTTTCCTAACAACTATTATGGTTTTGGAAATATTAAACAATGTTGAAAAGCACTTTTTGCAGAAAATTACAGTCAAGTCATCATTTTGCAGAGAATATTGTGGCCAATTAGAAATACATTTCACAAAACTGAAGGAGGTTTTTGTTCCTAAGAGACCCATCTACAAAAACCTATCTCCGTTTTTGCACAGTGGTTTTATAATGAGAGATACATGCGCATCTTTACAGGCCATTTTTCAGACTCTGTAAAACTCTGTTTTACACATATTTTTTTACAGAGAATATTATGCACAGCTGGAGAGGAATTTTAGGAAAGTGAAAGAGGTTTATCTCACCAACATATTTATCCACAATAACCTCTTTCACTTTTTACATATCTATTACGGATTGAGAAATACGAATATATCATTGGACCCCAAGTTTGCAGAATTGTTGGAGCAGATTGCACAAAGAAAGGAAGCAGTTAGTGACTTGGATGCCTCATCATCAAATAAGAGTTGGATCAAATTCAAATTCTCCTCTTTGTCATCTTATCCTCTTTGTCATCACCTATCCATCAAAAATAGTGCCAAATAGTTTGAGTGTCCTTTACTTTAGTTCTATTTATGTAAATAGTTGGAGAGATTTGTGAACCAATTTTGATATTTGTTTCAAGATATTTTAGTTTAGAATTGGTATAAATACTCCACTCTTGGAAGCATTTGGGGTGGATTCTATCACTCAGCTATAACATTGAGATTTTCGGAATAAAAGCGTTTGGAGAAATTTACTTGTGGCTTACTGGATGACGATTTGAAGCACTGGACTTGTTGCAGGATTCATGTGTTGGACTACAGTTCAATAAGTGTTTCTACCCTTTGTTTGAAATTTTATATTAGTTTATAATACCATCATATCCATTTCTGAATAATTTACATAAAGGGTTGAAACAGAATTTGCTTAATTGTACTCTGTTTTCAAATGTGATTGTTCCTAAATGTTTTCTTCTAAATTAGCTATAAGCATGAATTCTTAAATGCTCATGCTTCGCTAATTTAAGCATTGTTTGATTACTATAACACAGAATTCTTCATTGCTCTTTGTTTGTAGTCAATTCACTTCTTTCTGTTGAACATGGTGAAATATTCTTAGTTGCCTTTCATCCCTTCAAGATCATCCCACCCACTTTAAATTTTAAGGATTGTTCTCTGTCTAGCTATCTTGCCCTGTAATACCATCTTGTGCGTTGAATAGAAGTCCAGTAAAGCCATCCTTTGACTCCATAGCCCAATGAACTGAAAGCTCTCAGCCTTGCCCTTAGTTTGCGGATTCCACCATTTTCCCAAAACAAACTCTTGAATCTATAACTAGCCTAAAACCTTCCAAGAACAAAGATAAATCATAAAGAGAGAGCCCTCTCTGGATGCAGATTGGCTAGATTCTGCATCTAAAAGGTTGGTTTGTGGTTACCTCGGGTATATTTTCCTCTTACACAACTTCTAGGAAAACACGGAAAACCTAACAGCGCATCATTTTTTTTCTTGACGTGTGTAGGTGTTCAAACCGCTAGCGAAAGGATCATGATGAGCGAAAGCGGAGGACAAGAAGCGTCATCCTTCCTTTGACGACCATCGAATAGAACTGGAGTGACTTTGTCATTTCTTATGTTTTGAAAAACTGGGAACCTCGTCAGCATGATTGATTGTTGCTAGACTGATGCAGGCTAGTAGGGATTTCCTACGTCATGAGAGGGGATTTACCTCTCCAACAAGGCGGTGACTCAGGGACTTTGATTGGGTTTGTCTTGTCTCTTTAGGTTCTTTTGGCTTATTTATGCAACGATTTTCTCTTATGGTTGTCTCATCGGTGTAAAACCCACTGTTCGGCCCAGAGGATCATGTTTGACCTGCGCTTTTTCTGAAATTTTCATCTTTTCATGGTTGGCTTGATTGGCGTGGTTTCCACCCTGACAGTCGCGCCCATTGGCGTAGGTTACCAGTTCATCACCCGCGCCATCCCCTGTCTGGTGCGGATTATAGCCAGACAATCGCGCCATTTCCTATAGGTGCTAGGGTTTTCACTTGTTCGAGAGTTTTTTTGGTCAGTAATTTTGCTTCTGGGTTATTTTTAGATTTTGCTTGAAGTGGTGAGTCTAGTCTTGGTTGGGAGAAATTCTTTTTGTTTTCATTTTCAGGCATTGGCACTTGTTGTCAGTTAGCAACCCATGCCAATTAGCCATTGGTGCTAGTTGTCAGTGAGCAAATCGCGCCAGTTGGAGCTAGTTTCACCCACAAAAGTCATGCCAATTTCAGGGTGTGTGAAAATTGAGATTTTTTCCCTAAATCCTTCACCAGTGTGTCTTTCCCTTCCGGTCTTTTCTCTGTATGAGCATATATTACATTGCTCATTGTTCAGCTGAAAAGTCTTCTTTCCATGATTGCTTGATGTAAAAGGGAATGAATGCCTTGTTTTGATCTCATGCTTTGGAAGTCCTCTTTGTGTTTGACCTCATATGTCTTGTCAACTTTTGAGGAATTTTGTTACAAAGTGTTTTGAAACAACGATTGCATTCTTAGTGTTGGATTACATCCTTTTGCATTCATCCTTCCATTAAGGAGATTTGTGTTCATTTAGTTTTTGTCTCAAAGTTTTCTTTTCGTTAAAATGCATTAGATCACATTGCATTGAAAAGTATTTTTTGAGATCCATCATTGAACTTAGATTACATTGTTTAATGATTGAAAAGTAGAAATCGCTTTGATTGCATTCTTTTTTATTAAAAGAATGCATTAAGTAGATTCTCATTTCATCGAAAAATGCATTGAGTGCCTTCTTATCATTTGAAAAGGAAAAGGAAATTGTGCATAGATTACAATTGCATAGTTTTGCATCCTTTTTGCATTCATCCTTCCATTAAGGAGATTTGTGTTCATTTAGTTTTCATATTAGAGCTTGCTTTTCATTAAAATGCATTAGATCACGTTGCATTGAAGAGTATTTTTTGAGATTTATCATTGAACTTAGATTACATTGTTTAATGATTGAAAGCTAAAAATCGCATCGAGTGCATTCTCTTTAATTAAAAGCGTGCATTAAGTAGATTATCATTTCATGAAAAAATGCATTTAGTGCATTCTTATTCTTTCAAAAAAAGGAAATTGTGCATAGATTACAATTTACATACTGCCCACGAAATATTCCTGGTTAAAGTTAGTTTCCTTAGGGTGTTTTTTTGGGTCGTTTCTGATGGCAACTTTTCCGGAGTTCACCAACCAAGGAATCCCCTCCGATGGGAATCCTGGTCCTTTTCCTCCTTTTGGAAATGTTGGTGCTCCTTATATGGCAACGTTGTCCCTTCCTGGGTTAACTGTTGGGTTGCCTATTTGGTTGTTTTCAACCTCTGTGGTCCCGAATGTCTCGGCTACTGTTCAATCAGTTCCTCCGCCTGAACAACATCATGTTGATTCCAAGGTGGACCTCTCCCCTTCTTCGCCTGTTTCTGCGTCCTCCTCTTCTACTTCGCCTGGTGAAAGTTTGGATTCAAGTAACCAGGTGGCTAAGAAGAAGAAGAAGAAGACAAAGAAGAAGAAGTCCGATAAAGGAGAGGCTAACTCTGCGGCTATTGTACCTAAGAAGTCTCCTCTTGACAAACCTCCCAACCCTCCGCGGAAAGTCAAGTTCCTTGTGTGTTATGCATGGGATATCATCTTCATTGAGGCTGCCTTGGCATTCTGAGGTGCTCGAAGTATGAATTCAGGTTGCCATGGGTGCCTTTGAAGCAGGAGTGAGGTTTGGGGCACGTCTTTCGTTTTCTTTTGGTAAGGCTCCTGAGAAGCAGGGTAAGATTACCAATCCCTGTAAGTTGTGTGAAGGGCACCATGCCATTCACCTTTGTTCATATATGGATGAAACCAAAAGGATTTTGGACAACTCAATTGTTTCTACACCATGCCACCCAGCTGGTTATAAATGGCCTTCTTTGAGCCCTCCACTAGCTGATCCTACTATTGGTCAAGAGTCATCCTTGGTCAACCCCACTCCCTCTAAAATTCAAATTTAGGAATCCATTCCCGACCAACCATTGGTCATGGGATAGGTTGAGCTGGCCTTGTCTACATTACACTAGCTCTTTTCCATGGAGAGTGGATCTCACACCCCTCATGTCCTTCTGGTTTCTTCAGATTCTTCAAACTTGGAGAAAGATTCTCCTATCCCTATACCTCAAGTAGCTACTCCTCCACCTCCTGTGATGGAGGTCCCAGAGGATTCCCCTCCCACCTTCGAGATGGAGGTCATGGAGGATGCTCTTTCTTTGATCGTAACACCAGGGGAAGACCATATTGGTTTGATGGTAGCCCCTCTGAGTAGTTTGGTTGCTTCCTTTGATTGGAGTTGATTTTTAGGATATCGCCTTCCATCTTATGTGCCTTTCGAGATGATGGTACACGCCCTTGGTCTGGTCGTGCCCAGCACCATTATAGATGAAGGCGCGTCTATTAGTATTTTATCCTCAACTACTTGGCAAGCTTTTGGTTCGCCGCCGCTTGTGCCTGTTATGCAGAATCTGTTGGCGTTTAACAGAGGAACTAGTCAACCGTTAGGGATTCTTCCGAAGTTTCCTGTTACTTTGGGAGGGAAAACTGTCCATATGGACGTGATGGTTGTTCCTGGCCCCTTAGGCTTTAATTTACTCTTGGGCCACGATTATACTTATGCCATGGGAGCGCTTGTCTCCTCCCTCTTTTGTGTGATGTGTTTTCCGCACCAAGGTCGGATCGTGACCATCGATCAACTTGCATTCTTTGGTCCAAATATGGCAGTCAGTCCACCATAATCCCTGCTGGATCTTTATCTGCCGGTTGTGTCATCCCCTCCGCATGTCAATTATGTGGCTACCTGTCCTCTGCCCGTATTCAGTGATAGTGCCGTAGTACATCGTGTGTTGGGGGCATTGGGTCTAGACTTCCAAGATGTTTTCTTTCCATCGGACGGGCAACCCTTGGAAGCTATGACTTCTCATTCATTATGATGAGGTCTGTCGGAGCATGGTTCATCTACTTGTGTCAAGCTCCTTAAACCATGAAACAAGGTCTGTCGGAGCATGGTTCATCTGCTTGTGTCAAGCTCCTTAAAAAATGAAACAAGGTTGTCGGAGCACAGTTCGTTTTCTTGTGTCAAGCTCCTTAAAAAATGAAACAAGCTGGTCAGAGCAGAGTTCCTTGTCTTGTGCCAAGCTCCTTAAACCATGAAACAAGGTGTCTGAGGATAATTCTTTTAATGTGTCGACCTCGTTAAAAAAAGAAACATTTTCCCATTCAATTAGAGTCTTTGATAAGTTCTCGTAAAATACCAGTCGAGTCTTTTCCTTACTCTCGTAACTTGAACCTTCACTCCATCTGCCTTTCATATGGATTGAAGCTTGGGGGGCATGTACCTCGAATTGAGTCACCATGCTGGGGGCATGCTTAAATTTTTCAAGCATAGTTTGTTTCCGTTTCAAGCTTGTGTAAAAATGAAACCGGTTTCAAGCATAGTTTATCTTTGTTTCAAGCTTGTGTAAAAATGAAACCAACTTCAAGCAGAGTTTCCTGATTTCAATCTTGTGTAAAAATGAAACCATTCCCATTTTACCTCCTGTGATTGCCATCTTATCAGCCTATTTTGCCAGATGAGCCTTGGTTTTCTCACTCCATCGTCACTATCTGCTTGGCCGATCATATGCCTTCACTTGGTTGTTTTACCCGTTCCTGAGGAACCGCTACGATGAGTGGTCTTGTTTGCCAGCCTCTTGACCTTTATTTGTTTTGAGCAGTTCCACCATTACCGGAACCAGTTGCTACCCTTATACCACTCGTTCCTCCAGGAGGAGTCGTCTTTCAGCTCTTTTCTGACTCTCTAAACATGAAAAGATTTCCGAGGCCCTTGTCGTTTCGATCTCGTTAAAATGGACACGAATCGACATCTACCCAGTATAAGTTTAACCCTTTTTCGGGCTGGGATGGATTGATTACGAAAAAGGAATACCCTAGCCTATCGCGACTAGGAGGTTTCCTCGGATATTGTTTTCTACCTTTTCGGATCTGAGGAACTATTTACGAAAAGGGACCTGTGGAGTTTTCTTTTCCGCTGTCTTTTCAAACTCTCTAAACATGAAAAGACGCCGAGTTCTTCCTTTGTCAGACTCGTTAAACCCTGATGACATTGGATTCCGTCGCAATGACGTTCTCCGAGTTTCTCCTTCCTAGGACTCGTTAAATGCACTAGGATGGATTCGCCCGAAGGGCAGACTTATATCACAAGCATATGCTATCCCCTTCAAGCTTGTTATCAAAAATAATTGGGGTACTCGCGAGAAATGGTGGGGGAAAAATGGAACCATCGTCGTTGTCGTCGGCAGTATGTCGCTCTTGAACATGGCACTTGTCTGCATTCGTGTCGGGTTGGGGACATCTCATCTCATTGCTTTCCTCAGGTTTGGGTTATCCTTTTTTAACCCTCTCATCTGCTCTTTGCCTCGTCATTATGACCTCTGATATTTTGATGTCAAATACTGCCAAATCCACTGTCGTGCCGCCAATATGTTCAAGAGAAGTTGACCTCTGCAAGTACCAACCTTCCTCTGATTCTCATCTGATCCTGATTCACAAAAAAATTATGTTCCTCTGTCTCATGTTGATGATGTGGGAAACACTATGGCCCACCTTCGATCAAGGTCACTTCCTGTCAACTTCAACTTATTATCCAGGAAGTTGGTCTAGAGACTCCCTTCTGGTACCTTGGAGCCTACATGCCTCAATGGCAGGTTTTTCGCATTCGACGTGAGGTTTTCATTATTGGCCTTCGATCGAGTGATTCTGCGGGTGTTCGACGTCAGCTCATTGTTCACATGCCGTAGATTGTACCTGTAGTACCTTGAGGACCATTGGCATTAATGGTGGTACCTCTCGCGTCTGTTAATGACTTTCATCATTCAATTTGGTATTCGGATGATGAGGTTGCATGTTCGACTTCGGCTCACTTATTCACATGCTTGGACTTGTACTTTGTTCGGGTCGAGATGGAGCGCAAGACCCTGGGTTTTATCTGATGGAATCCAGGCTGTGATTTTGTGGATTATCATGATTGGCTACATGACTCATTGATTGGATGGCTGCGACCATACCTGAGTCTATTTATTGATCTTTTCTGGATGGACGCGTCCATACCTTGGATCCCCGATTTTGTTATACTTTGTTATGGATGGCTGCGCCCATACCACATATATCATGTATTTGAGATGTCAGTTGTACTTGTCTACGCAGGTTTTCTGACGGCAATGTTTTGAGTTGGACACGTTCTCGTAAAGCATTTCACCCCTCTCTCTCTCTCGGGCCTCATGCTTTAGGGGGCATCTGTTACACAGTAATTTTTCACCGTCCCTGCAATCCCCCGTCCCGCACATTGGAGGGCTTATTCCGTGACTTGTGAGCAGTGACATGACTTGAAACCACTTTCATGGCATCCCCCTTGACGAGGAAAATCATTCCCCTGAAGACAAATTCCTGTGAAAAGCCCTAAAAATAGCATTTTACCCTTGGCGCGACTAGCCAGTTCAGCCCTCACGCCAATGGGGGAAATCCACCAAAGAGGGTGCGCCAGCGGTGCCTCTTGTTCCGGTGTCTTGCTTGTGCCAGCTTAATAATAAAAGTTGTTTTTGAAAATAAATACGTGAAATTTTGATTCCAACCAACTCGACTGCAGTCTTTTAAAATGAGTTGGGAGGTTTGGCTCTAGATCTCCATGTATGGGAGGTGGTTTTCCACCTATCATGGAAACTTCATAAGGATATGGCCAATCCCATGATTGTATGGATCCAAACTCCCTTCATATCTATCGCTTGCCATTTTCCCTTAGCAAGCTAGTAGTCCTAGTAGTCTTATGAGTAGTCATGACGAGCTAAACTTGTAGTATTGAGACTATCGCCGATGACTTTTTGAACGAGCCAAAGAGAGAGAGATTTGTCCCATTTCCGACGAGATTCATTGAGACATGCTCCACTGTCGACCCCACCAAAGGAAGATCCAATGTTAGAGCTTAAGTTTGTATCATTCCTTTGTTTCATTAATGATAAGCGACTTTGATTATGGTTTCATCGTGTGTCTTTATCTTCAATGCAATGAATTACATCTTCTCTGACTGATGTATAGTTACAAGGTTTAGTTTCTATGCTATGTATCATTGTGTTTCTTCGTGTGTGTGCAGGTGTTCGGATGTGCTAAGCGAAAGGATCGTGATCTGCCAAAGCGGAGGATGAGAAGCGTCATCCTTCCTTCAACGACTATCGCGTAGGACCTGAGGTAGGCAACTTGTCATTTCTTTTCATTTTGTAACTAGAGACCTACATCACTACGTGATTGATTGTTGCTAGACCCGATCTGGGCTAGTAGGGATCGCCTCATGCCTGTGGGGGAGGGGATTTACACTCTCCAACACCCTGAAATGGGCACTCATTTCCGCCCCACTTCTTAGTGCCCCCAACTATTCACGTGAATTTCTCCTTTACCTGGAAGCCTCACCATCCTCATTGGGAATGGTTTTCATTCAAGTTCATGATGACGATAGTGAGCATGTGATCTATTATCTATTGAAAGGTATTGTTGGACCTTAATTATGATATTCACATGTGGAGAAGTTATCTCTAATGATTGTCTTCATTGTCACTGCCTCCGAAATTACATATTTCTGCTATAGACTATGGTCATTGCTTTGGAGAATCCCATGAGACACATCTTGTCTAGCCAGATCATTGCAGGAAAATATTCCAAATGGATTTTAATTCTCCAACAATTTGACTTGGTTTTCGATAATGCTAAAGCTAAGAAATATTTAGTCTTCATCAAATTACTGTCGAATCTTCACAAAGTTGACCCAAAATAAATAACTAATGATCCATTTCCTAATGAATCCATATATCTGGTCAAATCTATTGATCCTTTGTATCGGGTGTTGGGTCAATTTATTGGGTAAACTAACACAAGTATTTAATTATCAATCCGTGTTTGTAAAACTTGGGAGCATGTCCAAAATATATGGATTTCAACTACAACCAATTTTAGAAGATGAATTATTTAATTTCAATAAAATTAATATTGCAAATATAAAACTTAACTAAATAATTTCTAATTCAATATGTAATAAGCAGAATAAGAATCTCCTAGCTTAGGAGAACCAGGTTGACCTTCTCTACAATACTACTTCATGAACAGAAATCCAAAATCACTAATGAAAAATAGCTAAAGATGCATAAAAGAATAATAGAAGAGGCTCCTAACTAAGGAGGTCCTTGTTGTCCTTCTTTATAAATTCATTCATCATTAATTCCATTGTATGAAAACTGGAAATTCAGAAAATCACTTTAAACAAAAGTAAGGAAGATGAATTCTAGTTTCTATTGTCTGATCAGATACAAGGAGAGTTTAAATTAAACACTAGTTTGACCCTTCATATGAATATTATAATTTATATTAAGATTCATCAGAAAACATAACATATCATCATACATATAATTAGATTATTTAAACATGAAGCAAAACTAGTTTATGAAATTTCAACAAAATTAACCAGAAAGTGCACTTAGCTCGGTGAGGAGGCCCTCCACCCTTGCCTCGCACAATGTAAGTAATTATTTGTTACTGGATCTAAGTAAATCATTCACCATATAGAATAGAAGAAATAAGATAGAACAAGTTTCTTCAATTAACTCACAAAGTTCAGAAATATCAAAGTGAAGTCATACAAATTCTACATGTTCATGCCTTCAATGTTCTTGCCTTAAATAGTAAAATATAAAACAAACTTGACTAAAATTTCTATAACAGCCATTTATTTCCTTATCCCATCTATATTATTCGAACTCGTCCATCCAATCACTCAAAATGTGGAAAATCCCATAAAATTCTCAATTTGGCCTATTTCCTAGGGATTTCCTAAATGATAGGTCATGTTTGACTAGCTTTGGCCGGGCATGTTTTAGCTCGGTTTGAGAAAACCAATAGGTACATGTGCATACTTAGTTCCCAATATTTCTAAATATGTGCTCAGATCATGCCCATGTCTCCTAAAAGTATGACTTCAATAAAGTTATTATGGGAATTTCCAGTTCTATCCAAAAATACTCTTAAAACTCAATTTTTACAAAAAAAAATCTAAAATTTGAAAAAAATAATTTATTTGATTGAATATGCATAATATGGTCAAAATGGGTAAGATTTGGATGGTATAAAGTGTAAAATGATGCAAATTATGTGGATTTTAATAAGAAAAAATTGATAAAAAATGAGGGCCAACATTTCGCCCTTGCTTACTCTCAAGCATGTCCTCATGCTTGCCTCTGTCTCCTTGAATTTCTACTTCTATATGATGAATGCACTGTTGATGAACCTATGTCTCTAGCTCCTGATGCTGAAGCTTCCTGATGTGCTACCTGTAAAAGGATTTCAAGACCCTCATGTCTTTTTCTCTCTTCTTTGTACATGTGATATGGACTTTTGAATACTTTTGGATGAGAGAAAGGAAAAATATTTTGAGCATGGCTTTGAAGATACCCTTTTTGGAAGATGCTTTGTCAAAATTCCTCTTAGAACCGAGTAATCGACACCTTCAGGTTTTTTTTTAACCTTATCTGCCTTTTATGAAAACCATACTTGCAAATCGAATCTTACTCTGCCTTCACAGATCCTCAAATTTTCAAATGAACAATCCTCTATGTTTCTTTAAAAATCAATTTTTAAGATACTTCTCCCTATCCTTCAAAATAGAAATTGTTTTTTTTTTTAAATTCACTCTTCTCATCCCTCAAAATCGAAATGGACATTATTTTTATTTTTATTTTTTTAACTCTTCTTTGTCCTTCAAAATATTTTTTAGAAAATGGATCTTCGTTCTTCAAAAATAGATTTTGGAAAAACAGTTTGTTTGTCCTAGATTAATAGAAATTGGAAATACCTTGTATGAAACATAACTATTCATTTACTTCCTTTGACAAATCGATTTTGGAGATAAGAATTAAAATAACCCACAGGTCGATTCCAATTTTTCTCAGCCATATAATACTCCTCAAAGTGAAAATTGGAAAAATAATAATCATCCTTCTTTGCCTTCTTTAGAAATCAAAAATTGAATTTTGGAAATAAAAACTTCTCTTACATGTCTTTGAAGAAATAAAATTTTAATTTATTTTTTATTTTTTAAATGATGCTATAAGTTCATTGCTTGGTCTAAGAATAAGTTCACTTTCAAATTCTTGACAACTTCTCTATTGCATTAGGAATAAAAATCGAACACTGCATCCATTGAAGGCTTTGCTTATTTTATTTTTAAATCGATTTCACAATCTTCTGCTCCTTGCAATTTGATTTATTTTTTACCAAGAATCTGTATCTTTCTCTTTTCCATACACAGAACATCTCCTGCAATGAAATTGATTTTTATTTTCCTTTAAATATTCAATTTATGTGACTTCTGAGCTGCAACAAAATCAATTACACCCTATGTCTCTATCTCCAACAATTAATTGCTCATAATTGACTGTTCAGAAGTTCCATATTTATATGTTAAGAAAATTGTGAATTTTGGGTGTTATTCAATGGTCATTGGAGCTGTCTCAGTGTTCACTGGACTTGAGAAATTGAAATCGATGATTTGATGCCGAGTGTAATAAAAAAAACTGAAGTTTAATAACAACTTCACACCCAGAGTTTTGAATGCAGACTTCCTCCACTGCGCAATTGGAAGCTCTTATTTTCCACTAACCTTTTACTACTCAGAGTTTAATTTAACTGCCATATGTTTGTTGCTCATTCCGAAAAAAACTTAAATAAAGTAATTTTTTAAAAAATATTTTCTAGAGGTTTAAATTCTTACCTCTTCTCATAATACCAGTCATCTAATTTCCTACTCTATGATTTTAAATCTAGGCCCTTTGCATGAAACATTTAAAGAAATCAAGGCATTGAGATCCACCATTCTTAAAAATTTTAGATTTCTCTGCTAAAGTTTAGGGAATTATCATTTACTTACAATGAGACAAAGAGAGAACTGAATCATTGTGGTTTCCATCGGATTCTCATCCCTTAAAATTTTCAATTAAGCTACAACCCTTTCCTTTTTAATGATTTCTTCAGCTATATATGAAATTCCAAAACGCTTATTGATCTTCCTTTCTTATCTATGGATCTAGCTAATTGTTCTTCTTTTGTTTTCTACGCTGCTCTTTTTACTACGCGTCACTTCCTTATTTGTTCTTTCCATTTCTATGTAATTTTTCTCACAACTTATTTTCTCACGACTTAGAGTATTTCTCTACTCTCGCAATATTTTTCTTACGACTAACAACATTTCTCTATGCTCAGAGTATTTTTCTTATGGCTCAGGAGTAGCTCTTCTTTGCATGAATTCTTTACATGAATTCATTGACTGATTGCCTCTCTGTGTAGATTGAATTTCCCCCTTCTTTTAGTGTGAAAGTGTTTAACCTCTTTTCATTTGCCTCTGCATTTTCTATGAAAGCTTATTATTTATGTAACATTTTTGAACATTTTATCAACACTATTTTAAATTTATTCCACCATGCCTGAATAGATTTCTTCCTCTTGTCATTTTCTATGACCATATATCTACATTATATGCACGTATGAAATATATTTTGAAGTCGATTTTCAAAGGTTTTTATATGTTGCATTTTTTTAAAGGTTTTTTTTTTTTTTTTTTACATATGCACTATTTATTCATTCATATGTGCCACCATAGATTTTTTATATACCTTCTTTCACCATTGATCCATTTATTTTATTTCATATTTATTTCCTCATCCCATTTATGAATCCAAAAAGTATTTTTTCTTATCATATGCTCTCATATATTTGATTTTAAAATGACCATAGTTTTAGGAAATTTTAAATCAAATATTTTTTTAATGATACTAACAATTTTTGTTTTTGTAGGCAAGCAAAAATTCTTCATGGGAAAAATATTAAATCCTCAATCTTTGATCAAAAGTTCTTATAGGATAATGTAAGAGATTTATATGGGTTAAATGTAGGACTGTGATAAAATTTGTAATGTAGAATGTATGGTATAATAATGGATATGAATAGGATTATGATGAGGTTAGGATGAGGGGTGAAATGTAGGTAGGATAAATTTAGGATGATAAATGAAGAATGGTAAGTTAATGGTATGCATATCAAGTAAAATTAGTTTTAACAATTTCTAGAAAAAAAATTCAAAATCAAAGTTTTTAAGAACATTTTTTCACTTACAATGCTTTTCCTTCCATGCTTAATAGTGCAATATCAATGCTCATTGATGATGATATTTGTTGTTTTGCCCATACTTGAATAATTTTAATGATGATGGTTCTTCAAAGATGAATTATGATGGAATGTAGACGATTGTAACTACTTATTAGAACATTTTATTTTTGCACCTGATATTGATTTAGGTCCCTTCTAATGAATAATGTTGTTCAAGTCCCTTCTGTAATTTTTAATGCTGATGTTTCAGGTCCCTTTTGCAATGTTATTCAGGTCCCTTCTACAATACAACTACTCAAACTATTTGCATAGTTTAATTATTAACTTCCCCCTTGTTTATGTTTGTCCTCAAGTCTTGCATGTCTTGGAGGATTAATTCTACAAAATCATATTGAAGTAAAACAATCAAAACAAAATAGAGATTTCATATTGGCCAAAAAAGTTGGTTTTCCAATATGAATTCGAGTTTTTATTGTGCTAGTTTCCTGGATTTTCACAACCAAACTCTTTTATTTTTTTTTTCTATTTTCCTTTTATTTTATTTTATGGATGGAGGTGGGGCATAATGGGGTCGGAAAGTATGGAATTCTTATGAAAGTAAGATAGGTTGAAGTCATCATCTAAGAGTAGATGGACAGATAGATAGAAAATAGGTCTGGACTTCAAAATGCATGATTGTGTAAATTAACATACAATATGGTAGATGAATGACATCATAAAAAATATGGCTTATGAAATGCTTATTTGACAATGGATGTGGCTTTTCATGGTAAAATACTACTTCTTCTTATTCTTATTAGCTTCATTTATTTTTCCTCGATCTTGATCATCTTGTAGGGTTGTTGGTGTTGTTAGTCAACAAGTGAAAACAAGATTCATGAGTTTTGAGTTTCATTAGATGAATTAAACATATTGTGAATTCCACTTTTATTTGACTTGAAAATTTTTATTCATATTCTGAAATGTGTTTTTTTTCTTTAAATTCACTTTGAAAAGTCCTTTGTCCATGGAGTTCACCTCTTAAATGTTCTTATGACCTGCAAAAACGTAGTGTCTTCCTGCAATACAATATAAGATGAGGGAGGAAGAGAGGTGCAAAGTCTCTATTCTTCCAAGGAATATGTAAAATAATTACAATAAATTCTTGAAAATAAGTCCAAAGATTATTTACAAAGAAAAATCATTTGTTTATGCCTTTGAGGAATGGTGGCATTTGTTAAAGCAAATTTGAAGTGAATTAATATGTATAAATCCAGTATAAATAGGTTTTATTTTCTTTTAAATTGATATTCTAAAAATGATGAGAATTACCATGTTTGATAGAGCCTTTTGTGAATTGTTTACTATACCAACAATCACTATTTGGAGTGTAACATTTTCGTTAAAGGTCGGATCGATGTGATTATACTTGGAGATTAAAGTATATTAATTTTTGTCTCTCCAATAGAAACAATTTTTTACAATAATTAGTTTTTATATCACAAAATTGGTGATGAAAGAACCTAGGAGGTAGAGTTTGACTATGTTGATTTTAAGACATGTAGTCACTAAATGTGGAATAACGTTTTCACCTGACTTTTGATTGACATGATTCAAATTGTTTCATAAAATAGACTTCAATATGTATATCCCTTTGAAATAGGTTTTAAAAATAATATGATTTAGTATGTGAAATATGAAAATGAACAATGAAGACCTAGAATTGTCACCATGCATATTTTTCGACAAGAAGTTAGTATTTGAAGCATAGATTTTTTAGATGATGTTGGATTGATCTGATTAAAATTGATTTGGAAACTAGCTTCCAAGGGATATCTTCCCTCTGAATATCATGTACAAATATTTCCATTATTACCCTAAAATCAATGTTGTACTAACTCTATCCTTAAAAAAATTCTTGGAATCTAGTGTTTATTTTGATCATTTATTTATTTATTTGTGATCGCAATTGAAATTTTAGAAATAGATTTAAAAGTAGATTTGAAGAGATACATTTAAAAAATATATATATCTTTTAAAAATGATCCCATATGGTTATCCAAAATAATATTGTCCTTAATGCATTTTGTCATGAAATCCTTTCACATGAGTATTGAACAATGATGTGAACATTTATTCATGAGAGTTTAAACCAAAAGTATTATTGTGAACTCATTTTACCTATTTCTTTATTTACGATATTCTATCCTACTCTATTGTAGAAAAATAAGTCATTCTCTCAAGTATTTGAGAATTTCCAAGGCATCCGTTTTCCTAACAAAATGATAAGTGAACGCACATCCAAGTTTGAAAAAAATACTTTAATGAGTGCTTGAACATGAAAAATTATTTGATCATAAAGATTTTATGCTAAGGAATATTGAAAAATGGAGCGGTGTTGTGACATAATGATTAGTTGAAACCAAGTTTTAAGATGGTCTTTTTTTTCTTGGCTCTCCTTAGTTGTCATATCACAAAGTTGTTCGTGTAGCACTTGTTCAAAATCTTGAATGAAAAAGGGATCTTGTGATATACATGCTATAAATTCTTCAATTTCAGGTTCTAATGGTTGATATTCATTGCATGTTATCCATGAATCATTCAACTCCTTACAAAGATAACTAGAATAAGATTCTAAGTTTTCTTCTTGTGGATCCTCTTCATGGATGATTTGTTCCTCTTCTAACTTCTGAAATGAAGATTCATACCTAATGATCACTCTAAATTGTGGAAAAGTATTTAAGGAGATCCTTGTGGTGGCATACCGTCCTTCTCTAAATGGCTTCTTTAACGTCATATTTCTTAGATCTTTGATGCAACCATAAGCCTGTAAATATCCAAAGATGCATGGTTAGCGGAATTAACCCCACAATTACCCAAATTTTCATTATGGTTCAATGCTACTCCATAAATCACCCATCCATATGGGTTATCCCAAATATCTCATTCTTATTTCTTCAAACTCCTAATTCACCAACAGAACCCACTTTATAAAAATTAAAATTTTATACACATGCGAAAGCTTATTTTAAAAGTGGTTCTTTGGTTCTAAATCTCATACATAAACTTTACCTTTATATTGTGGCCGACTTCTTTACCCAAACCCGCGGACCTGTGGTTTATGGCCCACATAACTATTCCTTATTACAACAATAGATCACATTATTTAACTTTAAGCTTCAACGCACTTCACAGGTTTCTCCACTTCTCAGTTCACAATTTATAACAAATACCTTTCAAAACTAAACAATAAATATGTTGATGCAAAATTGCGATGTAATCTCCATCTCTTGTCCTCATCGCATCTCAACCAAAATACTTTACCTTGCGATGTCTCAATGCTAAACTCTAAACCTCCCAGTGTGCGATATGCGCTAGAGCATTGTGCTTACACATGGATCTTCCCTTTATCACATTGTAAATTTCAATCCTTATTGCATCGCAAGCTATTTTTTTTAACTTGCGAAGTTATTAACACATAAATACTATAATAATTGATTTGTGATGTGAAACTTTATCCTCTTATTGCATCGAAACTTAAACTGTTTACCTTACGATGTGATCTCTGTCGTTAAATCTTAAAACTTCAATTTTGTGATTCGATCCTCAGCATCTGATCACATTCTTTGGAAATATTCTAAGTGTTTTATACCTTAGTCTATTTCTCTTCTTTCTACTGTTGCCACTCTGCAACTTTGTTTCCTCCATGCTACTCCTCCTGAGCTTTATCTTGTTTTTTATTCACTCCGACTTGGGATTGTCATGCTTGTTGCACACCTTACTCACTATTTCGATCTAAAATACAGACAACCATTCTGTATTACTTCTCTGAATCCATTATTCATCGTATTCGACTTGTACACACATCCACTAGCTTCAGACTAGAATCACACATATTATACCCAACCATTAAGTCCTTTATCACTCAGAAAGGCTTATACATTCAATTTGAATTCATTCATCATGGTTTATCACACTGAAACCATAATTTCTCAATTACGGATCACTCAACATGTAAAAGGAATGACACTTAGTCACAATGAATTCGATTTCCTCATTAATTAAATAAATGTACACATACAAATAAAACACCTATTTACAATCTAGCTTTGGCCTGATGTGCCTTTACATGGCCCTTTTTCTCTTCCTCTCTCTCTCTATGCCTGTAGGCTTACAATAAATTTTTTCTCTCTAAGAATATATCTCTCTTTTTTTTCCTGTTTGTGCCTTTGAAGCTTTACAAATATATACAAAAGGTTCTGTAACCAATTTTGGTTCACATCCTCAATATTCTCAAGTAATTTCTAAGAATCCTCTAATTCCTCAGTTTATCCCTATAATCTCTTCTTTATCTCATGAGGATCTCAAAATTTAACTAAATACTAAGGATCCTCTTGAAATCCATAAAACCATGAACTACTTTCTAATCTAGATTTACAATATTTCAGAATATGTCAATCCACACTAATCACTCATCAATCACTCATGTTCTCCTACATTCGAGAACATTTAAAAATATGCTTCTCAATATTTAATTAAATACTATTCTAAACGTCTCACATAAAATCACTCAAAACATTGAAAATTACATTAATTAAATACTTGGAAAATCATCTCTTTTGAAAAACATAAAGCCCCCTAGATTAGACTAAATGTACAAATTTTTCGGAACCATGATGCTCTTGCATCAGACTCCCAAGGTAGAAAATAATCATGATCTATAGATCATGTGTCTTTAATATTTGACCTCCTCAATCCCAAACTTTTTTCTGTAATCTATTTTTGGTTGTTGTTGTTGTTGTTTTTTTTTGTTCTCGAGGTCTCCATACTTTGTATTGCATTGCCCCACTAGCTATACTCTCACATTATGCTACTGTCTTTCTCTTGTTGCTATTGCTTTTCATCCTAGCCATTGTATTCTTTTGAGACACCTTCATCATCAACTTTCTTATTCTTGCAATATCCATGTCCAATTTATATTATGACTGATACTCACTCTGTCAATTGTTGTTGCACTCTGTCCATTCCTCTTCAAACTATTGTTTCTTAATTTCTCTTTGAAGTTGTTCGATTCTTACTACCAACCTTACATACTGACCCTCTTGTTAATTCTAAAAATTTTTATGGTCTTCAAACAACCTCTGTTCAATATACTTAATAAAAACATCATCAATATGTTGCACATCTTCAGGATCCTTGAACTGAATTACTGTTGTAGATTTTTCTCTAGACATTCCTGCAAATATTTCTTCAGACATTGCTACCTCAAAAACTTCCTGAATATATTTTAAGATATCTCCCTTTGCAACATCCCTCTTCTATTCACTACCTACAAATTTAGTTTGAAAAAGTAATTTTTTTTATGATTCTTTGAATGTAGTAACATTTTCTTCCTCTGTTGTAGATCCTTTGCAGTCTTCATTAGGTTCTTTCTTCTCTACTCATGCTTTCAACTAATTCTCCAATAACTCCAATTCTTTCTCCCATTTACTAACCAATTGTACATGTGCTTTTCCTTGGTTATCTTCATAATATAACATAGTCTCATCCTCCGTATTTATGACAGTTTCCAGTGATTGTCTATCACCTACAAAATCTTCAAAACCTGCAATCACACACAATTTTTCAGTTGTAAAACCACAAGACTCAATTGTCTTATTTGATGATTCTGTCATTAATTCCTTTTTCAGTTCAAAGTATTTTACATGACTCATAAAATATTTAATGTTCTTCATATGAACTTCCTCAAGCACTTCACTTGATTTATTGATATCCTTCTCACCTTATTCTTGCTTTTGGTCATCATTTTGAGCCAAACTTCCTTTGTTTTCAACTTTAAAATTATGCTGAAAAATAATACCTCTTTTCAACTGTGTATGATGTTCCATATGAGATATAACTATCTCAAGGCTAATTTTTTTTTTATCTTCTTCATCGTCTTTGACATCACCTACAAACATACACAAATTATTAATTTCAAAATCGTTAGACTCAATTGTCTCAACTAATGTTTCAGACATTAGTGCTTCATATTCAAGTTCAAAAGGAACTTGTTCATCTCCAACAACTTTGACTTGCTGTAGCTTAACTCCTTCAAGCTTCTCTATCCTTAATTGAGAATCTATAATCTACTCAATCTTCCTCATCTCTTCTATTAGCTACATATTCACCTTTTCTTTCTCTTCTCTTGTAGCCTATGCCATTTCACTTTCTTTCTCATATTCCAACCATACCTTTGGTCTACCTTATTTGTTTGCTACATATCCATCAATAATGCAAGTTGGAAATTTATCTCAGCTTTCTATCTCTCATATTCTTCATCACTCATCTGTCTCCATATGGCATTTACTTTGGCATCTTCTTTCTTCACTTTGTGGCCACTTCTCGAACCTTTGTTATGATTATACGTAGTCATATTATTCTTCATATTCATGAGCTCATCACTCACTATGAGTTGTACTTAAGAATTTGCAATAGCAAGTCCTCCTTGCTATATTTACCTCACAAATTTTTACTCTGTACTTGGTCACTTGTCCCCTCTCTGGAAATTTCCTTGAGCATTCCTCTGCTCCTTCTAGGCTTCAACTCATCTGCACTTTTGAGAACACAATTGTCCTCTTGTATTTCAATCTCAAATGAAATAATAGGTTCTAGGCACACTCTTATTTCACTCAGAAATCCTTACCAACTTCTTTCATCACTGCTTCTCAAGGTTGTGATCTTATTTTTGTAATATCCCCAAATTTCTACATGATAATTGGAATATTAGAGTTCTTAATAAACCTACTTAATTAAGTAAATAAAAGGGTGGAGGGACCCATAATCCTCAATATGAATAAATATCCAATTTTTATGTGTGAATGTAGATTAATTAAGCCTAGATCTATATAATGAGGTAGTGAATCCACTACTAATGTTAATGTAATTGGAGATCATGGAGAATTCATGATGATATGATGGAGTAAGTTGTGCAATTAATGCACACATGATGGAGAGGGTGTACATTACACCTAGACATGATGGATGACTTGGATAGACAGCGTAGTCAAACATGGAGGATCATGTCCACATGCACAATGCAGTTTAGATGAGGGCCAAGGCATGGGAAGGCTCATAAACTATATAAAGGAGATGAAGACAAAAATGAAGGTAGGCTATTGATTATAGATTTTGAGGTATGTTTATATCTAGAATTGTCATGTGACATTCCATTGCTTTCTTGGGTTGTTTAGCAATGATTTCAAGTGTTGTTTAGCACAAGATGTTTCTGGTCAGGAATCTATCCTCTTTCTTTAAGTGATATATAAGGAGGATGGTTGTAATTCATTCTACATCAGGCATTGGTGCCACTTATATTTTCCATCATCTGCAGAACATCTACCTTCAGGAATTACGCAATTTATGAAGATTAGTTTGGGAGGTGGAGGTTGTCTTCAGTATCTTAGTTGGAGAACCGGTGTAGGATTATTCCTATCACCTTGGGCTCGAAGATTAGAATTCCCAGGGCTTCATTTCAGATATGGAATCAGGCCAAGACTTATTGACCTCCTAGCAATAGCAGTACCATGAAGGATTGCGCAGTCCATCATTGCACATCTAAAGGAGGAAGGAAGTTGCTAGCATTTCAGCTAGTAATCCTGTGAGGGATCATCCCCTCACCTTGCCATTAGTATTTCCATCAGACGAGAGTCTATTGTAGCATATTTTAGGAGGCATAGAGCATCTCTCTCTTTTACAATGCATTTTCTGTAGCAACTACATTTTTAGTTGTTGTAATCTGAAGGAGGAGGAAGAGAAGGCAAGATCTCAAGCTCCTAGCTTGTAGATCTGAAGGAGGGATCAACCCTCAAAGCTCAGATCTGTTTGTAGAAAATATTTCAGCGATCTTTGGTTAAAATCTAGCTTCAAATCTATAAACCCAACAGACAAAGGTTCAAACCCTAGGAGGGTGATTTTCCAAAGTTGTAGATCTGGAAAATCCTTTCTGGGTTATCTTGGGTTCCCATCACATTGGCAAGATCCTGAATATTGGCATCATTAGAGCTCATAAGCTCCGTAGATCTGCATTTCCTTTTGCAGCATTTCTATGTATATCAGCAGCAGAAGGGACAATGTAGTGTTGCTTCTGTAATCTCACCAGTTACGAAGAGCTTGTTGCAGCACCATTGTAAGGTGATTCTAGGCCATTTCTTGGGCTAGATCTACTCATTTTATGAACATTGTGTAACTGATTCATCTGCATATAATAAAATGGCTCACCTTCTCTGTATATTCTTATGTTGTCTCTAAATTTATTTTTTACTTAGTTGTAGTTCTTATATTGTGTTTAAGTATTATTGCATTCTTGCTTTTGGGATATTACACTTTTGCTAAGATACTTCATTAGCTACAATTATCAATATTCAATCTGTTTTTTACCCTGAAAAACTCAAATAAGAGTTAAATAAAACAATACCTGCATCATTTCACAAGAAGTCTCCATCCACTCTTCACATTCGAGTGAATCTCCATTCTCCTCAAGAAAACAACCATCACTTTGTCAGATTTTACTGTATGACTTTTGTTTCTGGATTTGTCTCCACCTTTTCAGATTTATAATCTGACTTCTTCTCCTCTGATATGCAATTAGGCTTAATCTTGTTTTTTTCTGCTACCAAATGTCATTTGCATAGTTTAACTGTACCATCTTCATTTCTAATAATTTTCATTTACTCTGTTCTCTAATACCGAATGATGAAACCATAAGGCCGCAAATATCCAAAGATGTAGGGTTAGAGGAATTAACCCCAAAATTTCCCACATTTCCATTATGGATTCAAAGCTACTCCAGAAATCACCCATACATATGGATTATCCAAAATATCTCCTTCTTCTTTCTTCGGACACTTAATTCGCCAACAGAACCCACTTTATAAACATTAAAATTTTATACACATGTGAAAGCTTATTTTAAAAGTGGTTCTTTGATTCTAAAGCTCATACATAAAATTTACTTTATATCGTGGCCAACTTATTTACACAAACATGTGGAACTGTGGTTTATGGCCCACATAACTATTCCTTAGTACAACAATGGATCACATTATTTAACTTTAAGCTTCATCTCACTTCACAGGTTTCTCCACTTCGCAATTTGTAATTTATAACAAATACATTTCAAAACTAAACAATAAATATGTCGATGAAAAATTGTGATGTAATCTCCACCGTAGATCTATGCCAGGTCTAACGGTCCTGTTGTATTGTCTCACATTTCCATCTCCCGTTCTCGTCGCATCACAACCAAAATATTTTAATTTGCGATGTCTTAATGCTAAACTCTAAACCTGCTAATGTGCGATATGCGCTAGAGCGTCAGGCCAACACGTGGCTCTTCCCTTTATCGCATTGGAACTTTCAATCCTTACCGCATCGCAAGTTATTTTTTTTAACTTGTGAATTCCTTAACACATAAATACTATAATCACTGGTTTGCGATGTTCACTTTCATTCTCCACCTAACACGCATCCACTTTGCAACTTTTTCCACTTATCGCATCACAACTTAAATCATTTACCTTGTGATGTGATCTTTGCCGTTAAATCTTAAAAATTAAATTCTATGATTTGATCCTCTTTGTCCAATCACCTTCTTTAGAAATATTCTAAGTGTTTTTGCCTTAGTTGATTTATCTTCTTTCTAATGTCACTTCTTTGAAAATTTGTTTCCTCCTGAGCTTTCTCCTATTTTTTATTCACTCTGACTTGGGATTATCATGCTTGCTTCATGCCTTACTCACTATTTCGATCCATAATACAAACCACCATTCTGTATTACTTCTCTGAATCTAAAATTTGTGATTTGTTTCTTATTCGACCTCTACACACATCCACTAGCTCTAGACTAGAATCACATAGATTCTACCTAGCCATTAAGTCCTTTATCACTCAGAAAGACTTATACATTCAATTTGAATTCATTCACCATGGTTTATCATGCAGAAACCATAATTTCTCAGTTACGGATCACTCAACACGTAAAAGGAATGACACTTTGTCACAATGAATTTGATTTCCTCATTAATTAAA
Organism: Pinus albicaulis; assembly: GCA_034641835.2. Classification (NCBI taxonomy): domain Eukaryota; kingdom Viridiplantae; phylum Streptophyta; class Pinopsida; order Pinales; family Pinaceae; genus Pinus; species Pinus albicaulis. Next base: position 1,301,320,038 of record CM076572.1, on the reverse strand, counting down.
TAAATGTATAGATATAAATAAAAAATATGTTTACAATTTAGCTTTAGCCTATTGTGCCTTTACATGGCCCTTTTTCTCTTCCGCTCTCACTATGCTCGTAGGCTTACAATTAAGTTTTTCTATCTAAGAATATATCTCTCTTTTTTTTCATGTTTTTGCCTTTGAGGCTTTACAAATATATACAAAAGGTTTTGTAGCCAATTCTAGTTTAGATCCTCAATCTTCTCAACTAATTTCTAAGAATCCTTTAAGTCCTCAATTAATCCCTAAAATATCCTCTTTATCCCTTGAGGATCTAAACATTCAACTAAATCCTAAGGATGCTCTTCAAATCCATAAAATCATGAACTACTTTCTAATATAAGATTTAAAATATTTAAGAATATCTCAATCCACACTAATCACTCATTAATCACTCATGTTCTCCTACATTTGAGAACATTTACAAATATTATTCTCAATATTTAAAAAATCCTATTCTAAATGTCTCACGTAACATCACTCAAAACATTGAAAATTACATTATTAAATACTTAGGAAATAAATTCTTTTGAAAACCATAAGACCCCCTAGATTCTACTAAATGTACAAAATTTTTGGAACCATGATGCTCCTACATCAATATTGTTTTGAAAATGGATTTTTTAGTTATCTATTTTTTTGTTTTTTTTCGGGTTTTTTTTTTTTATGGATCTACCTTTCAAACTTCCATGTTTAAGCATGAATAACCACAATGAGAAGTGTTTTTTTTTTACTATGTGTTCTCTAAAAAATCTTCCTAATTGACTATATTGAGGTATGCTTCCCCAAAAATGACACCAAAAATGTTGGGTCAATTTACTGGGTAAACTATCACAAATATTTAATTATCCATCCAGGTTTGTAAAACTTGGGAGCATGTCCACAATATAAGGATTTCAACTATAGTCAATTTTAGAAGATGAATTATTGAATTTGAAGGAAATGCATATCACAAATATAAAACTTAACTAAATAATTTCTAATTCAATATGTAATAAGCGGAAGAAGAGGCTCCTAACTTAGAAGAAGTAGGTTGACCTTCTCTACAATACTACTTCATGAAAAAAAATAAAAAATCACTAATGAACAATAGCTTAAGATGCATAAAAGAATAATAGAAGAGGCTCCTAACTAAGGAGGTCTTTTCTTTCCTTCTTTATAAATTCATTTATCATTAATGTTGTTGTATAAAAACTGGAAATTCAGAAAATCACTTTAAACAAAAGTACGGAAGATGAATTCTAGTTTTTATTCTCTAATCAGATAGAAGGAAAGTTTAACTTAAACAACTATTTGACCCTTCATATGCAGATTAGAATTTATATTAAGATTCATCAGAAAACATAACATATTATCGTATATCTAATTAACTGATTTAAACATGAAGAAAAACTAGTTTATGAAATTTCAACTAAATTAACCAGAAAGTGCACTTAGCTCGGTGTGGGGGCCCTCCACCTTTTCCTCGCACACTAAAATTAATTCTAAGATAATAGATCTCAATCAATATTTCAACGTATAGAATAGTAGAAATAATATAGAACTATTTTCTTCAATTAACTCACAAAGTTCAGAAATATCAAAGTGAAATCATACAAAATTCTACATGTTCATGCCTTCAATGTTCTTGGATTAAATAGAAAAATATGAAACAAACTTGAATAAAATGTATCTTACATCCATGTATATCTTTAGCCCATATATCTTGTTCGAAATCATCAATTAAATCACTAAAAATCTGGAAAATCCCATAAAATACTAAATTTGGCCTATTTCCTAGGGATTTCTTGAATGATAGGTATTCTTTGCCCAGCTTTGAATGAGCATGTTTTAGGTTGGTTTCATCAGACCAATATGTACACTTCCATAAATAGGTCCCACGATTTCTAAATATGTGCTCAGATTGTGCCCATGTGTCCTCCAAGTATGACTTCAGTGAAGCTATTATGGGAATTTCCAGTTCCGTCCAAAAATACTCTTAAAACTCAATTTTTACAAAAATTTTTAAAACATTTAAAAACATAAATTTTTTTCCTGAATATGCATAATAAGGTCGAAATAGATCATATGTGGATGGTATAAAGTGGAAAATTATGGAATTAGGAGGATTTTAATAAACAAAAATTGATAAAAAAGGAGGGCCAACACAGGGACATTCTTATCTACTTCCAAACACAACGGTTTTTCCCAACTATAACGTTAGAAGACCTTTGTCACATTCTTCACCAAGAGAAACACTATCTATTACACCATTTTTTGTTCATCTAACCTATTATCATTAGATGGACCCAAGTACACCATGTCAGACCAATTTTACCCTAAGTAAAATTGCTTTCACTATGTAAAATTACTTAATAAAACACATTTATTAGGTTGTTTATGGTCTAAACAGGAAACCCCAAGGGGAAATATTAAAAAAATCTACATTTGTTTGGTTTTCCTCATGGAATAATCAATTAAACAATAATTTAATTATTATTCCTGGTCATATTTAACCCAAAAGATGGAAATTAATTAGATAAATCCTTATCTTATTATTTTCTAGGAATAATTATTTAAATCTTATTTAAAATAATATTCCTTGTTAAATTTGACTAAATCATTTATAAATAATTGAATAAATAATTATTTATTTAATTATTATTCAACCACTTCCTTAAAATGATAAATAAATCAATTAAATATTTATTATTTACAAATAAATGGATTTGACCCAAGTCAAATTCCTTTCCCCTCCAACAAATATAATAAAATATTCCATAAAAGGTGGACCTAGATTTGCTTAATATTATTTTAATCATACACCAAGATCTAGAATGATCTAATATTTTGTTATAAATACAAGGGTTTTTCCTACCATTCATCACCTTTTTTTGCCTCTTAGATCACTCTGGATCTATCATATTGGTCTGACTTTGAGCCATTATCATGTCATATTTTCTATTATTTTCTTTGTGAGTTCCCTTTGAGTTCTATGTTTGTCTGGGTTTTCTACATCAACAAGAGAGAGAAATTCTAGATCTAAAGTGCTGAGGACTTCCAAGAACCCATCCCATTGAGGAGAATTGGAAACACCTTTCTTGTTTTCCTCCCAGGTGCCATTAATATAAAATTATTCAAAAAATATTGTTCTTGTCTTGTCTATTGGATGCATGGAGCAAAAACCTTATTTTTACTGCTTAATGTCTTTTTATGCATAGATCTGGATTTTTGCAACATTTGTCTTAATCAACTAACTGTATATTTGAAGATATTAGCAGCCATATTTTTCTGTTAGGGCTGTTTGTTATGCACATATAAAAGGGTTTTTTTTGTCGTACACTTACACTAAAGATTCATCCTAACAACTGGCGACTCTACACGGGTTTTCAGTTACGACCGTTGTCGTTTTTCATATTCCTACATATCCAGCTACTTCAAACCCTAGGGTTTCTCTTCATCTTTTTGTTTTTCCTATTTTTATGTTTTTTTTCACCTATAAAACCCTAAAACATTAACATTTCTAACGTCCATGTATTTCTGGCCCTATTTCACAGGTAACAGACATCAGCCGCAACTGTGACGACAAATTTTTCTGAAATCTGCCGCCGAGAGACCCAGAAGTGCAGGTCGCACTTTTCGGCCTGAAACCTATGACCTGGACTGCAGGACGCACATTCCAGCCTCAAAACTGCAACCTGGACAGAAAACAGGTCAGAACCTGTGACCTAAACTTTTTTTTGCAGATTTTCTGAAAGTTTTTTGGGTTTGTCTGAAGCTTCTGTCAGGGTTGTCTAGCCTCTGTCTCCACCCGTTTAGACCCGTTCTTGTTCTGTTTTACTCAACTAAGTGGGAATCTAGCCCCCTAGGGCTTCAGTACCCTCCACTTTTTGTGGAAGAGTTTTAGCTATTGCAGGTGTCTAAATTTTTAGAGTTTCAGCCATTTCTTTTACACATATGATACCTCATCTTCAGATCCCTTTTATATTAGCTATTTTTCCATCCAAATCACCTCATATAGTTTTGTTTGGGTTTGCCTTTAGGGTCACCTCCTTTTCCCTACTGCCTTTAGCTTTTTGCGTCCTCTTTCACATCAACCTTGCCTCTGTCTCTTTGTTGTTTTCTGCACCTCTTTTTAGCAGATTTATCCTTTAGATCCCTGTCCCTCCCGACCTTAGATCTATTGGCTTATTTTCAGTGTGTTTTGACTAGATTTTTCCCCTCTGTTCGACTAGTTTTTGAGAGACCCACCTCCTTGGGTTAGATTGATGCATTGTTAGTTGTTAATTTTCTATTATTTCAGTATTATATACTGTTCTCTGTAGGTTTATTTTCAGTTACGCAACACACTTTTTTTTTTTCTTTCATAACGTCTGGGTTTAAATATTAAAATTAACACATGCCACACACTCACCCTAAGTGAAGAAGAGCTTGGTTAACACAACCGGGAAAAGACTTTAAAACATTGTTAAATCACTTGACACTGCACCTCTCTGCCGTTGTTTCGACATTGTAATCACTTGATTCTGCACCTCCTTGCCCTTGTTGGTCATTCTTCTTCCCTTTGTGCCGTGTTTGTGTTGTCATCATTACACCCCCAAGGCGTATATCCTGGAGACTTCTTGGCCTTCACCCTCAGTTTCCGGTTGGTCGACCTACTATTTCCTGCCGTCGTCAAGTTATTCCTCCTCCTAGTCCGCACTCTGACTCCTCTTCTGATTCATTGGGTTCTCTCTTACTTCGGGTTCTCCCTCTGTCAACTTCACTATGTCTGGTCTAGGGCCTAACGTTAGCGGTACTCTCGGCCCTAATGCCGGGAATGCTACTAGCGGAACTGCAACAGGAACTACCTCGGCTGTCCCCTTGCTCCCTTACATGGCAGGCATCAGTCTCCCCAATTTCAATCAGTTGATCAATGACCCTATCTGCCACGATGTTGGTTGGCCTGTTATGCCAACCAAGCTCCCCTCCGACATTCCCAAGTTTGAAGGCCTTGCTGGAGAAGATCCAACCAACCATATCCGATATTTCCACATGTGGTGTTCATCCAATTCCATTACCGATGATTCCATCCATCTTCGGTTGTTCCAATGCATGCTTACAGGCGAAGCTTATAAGTGGTATTTTGATCAGACCACCTCTTCCCGTACCACCTTTGTGACCATTTCCCGAGCCTTCTTATCTTATTTCTAGCTCCCTCTCTGATACAACGCTAGTACCAAACTCTTGACTTCTTTTTGTCAATCATCTGCGACTCGCCTATCTGATCATGTTCAGGAATGGTTAAGAAGAAAGAGCTTATGTTGAGCTCCTACCTTTGAAGACCGTGTCTATATGGACTGGTTCCTTAGATCTCTCTTACATGCCATCGGCAAAGATGTGGCATCACATTTCCCTCAAACCGAAGAAACCGCCCTCCAAATAGCCTTGAAATATGACTTGATCTATGCTCAGTCTGGTTATGTTTATACCTTCCTTCCTGACCTCCACAGACCCGATGGCGCTAATGCCCTGGGGGCATCTCATTCTGCCGATGGTATTGTTGGAGCTCTTTCTCATCCGTACGCTAAACCTCCTATGGGCTATGGTCTCCCTTCGGGAGGGGCCAGCACCTCCAGCACTTTTCCCCCTCTAGGTAGCATGTATCCAGGATACGACATGCCTCATCCTTTTACCCAACCTCCTGCTTACCTCAATGTTTCCCAACCTAACCATTATCCTTATCCATAGCCTGGTGCTCCAGCTCCTCCAGCATTTGCACCTCCGCCTCCCTTGCCTTCTCAACCCCAACAATAGCAACTACCACCCCCTCCAGGGCAAGTATTTGCACAACAGGGCGCGACTAATCCTCCTTCCTCTCAAAGAAAGAGGACAAAAAATAAAAACCCATCTGCCCCTGGTAATCATGGACCTAATCCTCAAGGTATTGACTCTAACACTGCTAACCAGCAACAGGGCACTCCGCCTAAGCCGAACAGGCCCATTCGTACAAATAAGCCTTGTTCGTGTTGTGGTGTTTACGGTCATTACACTCACAATTGTCCCCTTTTACCATAGATGCGGCAGATGTGGGAGTCTCAAGCCACATTGCGAGGACAACATGCCTCCCCTACTGCTCCCCCCAATGTGGCCACTACTCAATCGGCTGTGTTTACCAATCCTTTCCCCCAACAAGGATTCGTGGCTACCCAACCACCTGATGGACATGTGGCCACTAAACCTTCCCCTTCTGGTTCCTCCGATTACCAGATCCTCATGATGAACTCTGATCAACCTCTAATTGTCAACCTTAACCTTCAAACTCGGTCCCGTTAGTACCCCAAGCCTCTCGATCCGTCTGTCCCCGAGTCACCTTCTTCAGGTTCTCCAGAGCCTCTTTCGACATCCAATGGTCCCTTGCATATCCCTCAGCCCAAAGTTGAGGTTCATACCAAGATTCCTAAGGGACCATTACATAGAAATGTTTCTTTTGGTCAAGCTTCTCATTCGTATAGCATAGTAGATGATTTGGAACAATCTCCTGTTGCCATTTCAACACTGGAACTCCTCCAGTCATGCCCTTCTCAAAAGAAGGCTCTACTATCTGCCATGGGCACTGTAGATCCTGCTGATGACCAATTGATTGTTTTCGATGCACATCAATCAGAACATCCTCCTCTTCCTACTTCCGTAGCCTTCCAAATCCCCGTCAAAATCTGGAACGTTAACGTTTCTCAATGTATCATTGATGAGGAGGCATCCACCTGTGTGATGTCTGCTTCGATTTGGAAACAACTCGGATCTCTTGATTTGGCCCCTTCCACGATCATCCTTCGAGTGTGGGATGGCCATGTCTCCCAACCCATTGACCTATTCCGTAATTATCCTATCACTCTTGCGGGCAAGACTGTTTGCATTGACGTTGAAGTCATCAATGCCCCTCTTGATTATAACATTCTTTTGGGGCATAGCTAAACCTATGCCATGTCTGCTGTCCCATCCGCGGTATACCACAAGATGTCTTTCCCTCATAACAGAAAGATAATCACCATAGACCAGTTGACATATCATGAGCCAAAATCTCAGACCTCTCCTGAGACTACCATCTCTTCTGTAGCCAATAAGCAAACCGTCGATTCTTTGACCAGTGTCTCTCCCGGCGTCTACAGAGACTCCTCTTTGCTTGGAACCTTCCCTGGTCTTCCTCCTCCCCCTGTCTCTAATCCCAACTTATTGAATGTTTGCATGATGCAATTGTCTCAGGCTGCCCTTAAGCGGCCCGCTTCGGCTAGTTAGCAACCTCAACCTCAACCTTTCCCGCCACAGCCTACTCCTAGCCCTTCGTCTCAGCCAACCGGACCTCCTCCTTCTAGCCCTTCTCCTACAGCTGGTACCCCTGGGCCCCTTTATCCTCCTGCGTCGGTTCCACCAGGCCTCAACCATCTTGTATCCATCCCTCCTGGTCACTACCCCGCTAGTCAGATACCTTTCGTTGCTCCCCCTCCCAGAGTCTATTCGGTTCCCATCATGGCCACCCTTTCTCTCCCCAACCTAACCCTAGGCATACCCGTCTGGTACCTTGACCCTCCAGCCGCTACCCCACCTAGTCACCCCAAACCCTACCTTGCTTTGACATCGGTTCAACCGGTTCCCCTAGCTTCTTCCATTTCTACAGTGCCACCAACACCTCAACAGGACCCTTCTCCTGTTGTTCCAGCTCTGGGAAAGAAAGGCAAAGCTCGCAAGGGGGCATCAAAAGACAAGGCCACCCCAACTAATCCTACCCATCCTCTACTCGCAAAGCCTTACGCCTTGTGTGATGTTGTCGGTCATGCCACCCATACTTGTCTCGAGTTGTCTCTTATTAAACCCATGGTTAAAGTCGCGTTCCCTGAGTCTATGGTCCCTGAACCCTATGTTTCTTCCTCGTCCGCAGCCAAGAACCCAAAGACTATTCGCACCAACAAACCCTGTGCTCTGTGTGGTGTCCATGGCCATTATTCCCACCATTGGCTCCACCTGACGCATTACCGTGCCTCTTTAGAGGTTGTTCGAGAGGATGAGGTTGAACAAAATCAATCTGCCTCTCCCATACTTGCGCAGTATGCTTTAAGTCAGCTTGAGGATCTACCCACTCCCATTGACATTCCCCCTCCTGATGTTGAGATGACCGAGCCTGCTACCACCATCCTCTACTTATCATCATCTGTGAGACCCTCGGGGAACATTCCCTTTGAATCCTCCCCTATTGTTTCGCTCGACCCCCCTTCAGCGACCACCCTGGGCTCAACATCATTTGACCATATATTTAATTGTTCTTCTTTCATCCCCCGTGACGATTTGTATGTGAGCCTTTCTTCCCATGTTGATGATTAGGTAGCTCTGTAGCATCATGTGGTTTCCCTTCCCCTGGTCATCCCATATTTTCCTGTCATTGTGACCTCCTAGAAGCCTTCTCCACCCCTAACCTTATCTTTCCCACCCATAAACGGGATGACACCATCTATGTATATGATGACCTTTGTAACATGAGCACAAGCTATACCTCCTGTAACCCTCATACACCACCCTCTAGTCGGTATATGAGTCATAGCCATCCTACCCAGATCACTCCCTCCCGTAGTTGTTGTTTTATGTCTACTTTGCACTCACGCTGCCATCATTGTTCTTCCCCCTCCCATTTATTGTCTTGTGGACCTCCCGTCCATACCCTATATCGGTTACGCTGATGGTGCAAGTCACTATTCCCGGAATCTAGCCTCGGCAGGTTGGGCCATCTTTACCCCCTTGCATGCACTTTTTCTCTCGAATGGGGTCTACATTGGTACTGCCGCCAATAATCCGGCCGAATATGATGTAGTGCATAGTCTCTTAGCTGATGCCCTCTCTCATCGCATCCTCCTTCTGCATGTTTGTTTAGATTCCCTGCTTCTTGTCATGCAACTAAATGGTGTCTATCGTGTGCATAATCCTATCCTTTTTAGACGATATTTATGAGTGAAACTTTTGATATGTGAATTTGCAATCATTACTTTCAGTCATGTACCTCGAGAACAAATCACTACGTAGATAGCATTGCAAACCATGTTCTAGATTGGAATTTATCACATGCATTTCATACAAGACAATAGCATTCAAAATCATCAAAATGATGCATATCCATAATATGTGTCGTATAACATGTTTTTAGAGTCCATCTACTCTGATACATATGACATGCCCATAGCATGTTACAAAAAACTCAAAACTGGGGGGCACCACTCGCCCCTACATAAACACTAGGGGGCACCACCTGCCCCACACCTAATCACTATCTGGAGGATCCCGAGCCAATGGATTTACTCTCGCAGCTTGTATATCGCACATCCCTTGACCGGCCATCACCATGCGCCGCATGACACCTCGCCATTCCGGGGGTAGACCAATACATGGCTCTATGTACAGGTCATCTAAGTCTTGCCAACCATGCTCTGAAACACCGGTCAGAAGCCTCTCACATCTATGATGGATGTCCTCCAGGAGGGCGGCCACATCCTCATTCTGTGCTGCTCTCAATCCACTAGGGCCTGCAGTTCCTGATACTGCAGGTTGTCCCATATATCTGGCCGGTTTTACCGGAGCTATATCTGCATACCAAAAGTACCCAAATTAGTACCATATATACTATTCAAAAACTTTAACATGCACAAAAAATATTAAGTAACTTATCACTTACCATCGAGCCCCCATACTCTGCCAGGTGGAAGTGGCAAGTCCGGATCCCCACAATAACTCATCCCACTATAGGGATATTTGTTGATGTACAACGACATCTGATCCCAATGGGAAAAGAATTCAGGTGAGAACACCCGTCTGACCACCCCTCCTCCTCCTCTACACAGTAGTCACCCCCATCGGTGCATCCTGGGCTCTCTCAGGCCCCCATCTGGGAGCTTTATACGAGGTTGCAAGGTGGGGATCTTCTCAGAAAAGAACGAGCACAATAAGGTCCCATATGCACAGTCATGGTTCACTTGCCGCTTGCAAAGTGAAAACTATCATTTCATCGACACCAACATCATCTGGGCCCACCCATAGTAGGTCCCACTCAATAGTTTCTCCACAATCATCATCTACCCTCCAGTGATGTGATGGAGTGCCTGGTTACCCAAGATCCACAGCACCGTTGCGGCCACAACATGGGTCTCTAGTCTCTCTAGGTCCCCGATCGATATCCGAGTCCCTTTGACTTGGAGGCTTGGTCGATAATGTCGCTCTACAAACTCCATGATGTTATGCCCTCACGGTAACACTGGCTATGTATTTCCCACCATCCCTAGTGGTGGGAGACCAGTTAGGAAATATAGATCCCGGACTGTCAACTCGATCCTGTGCCCCTACACTATAAAGAACTCATGATCTGGATCCCAATAACTGACAATCAGGGCCAACAAGGGCTCCCCAACTCTCATCAGAGGGTTCTCCACAAACTTTAGAACCCCAAACCTGGCCAATGCACGACAGACACCCTGATCCACTTGGATCTCCGACCGTAATGTACCTAGGTCTCTCTCTCTGCATTTGATCTATATATCTACCATATCTACACAAAAACATCATCTTTGTCAGTATACAGATAAAAAAACTATATCTAACCACCAAAACCCCAATCTCAGCCCCAAAACAGCACTGAAACCACCTCCATCTGACAGGCGCATTTTTTCACCAAATCCTGGGATAGGTCACACTTTTCTGCTCAAAACCTGCATCCCAGGTCGCAGTTTTTGGCCCAAAAAGTGCAACCCGACCGTGAATATGAAGGAGGGGCTATTCTTGAGATTTAGGACCCTAATCTGAACTTTCAATCCATCAAAAAGAAAGAGTAGGATTAGGCCTCTTACCTGCAACTGACGGATCTCGATTCCAATGGTCAGTTTGTCTGCTACGATCGCCGCAAGATTTAGGGCCTTCTCTCCTCTCTACATTCACCACAGCTACATAAGAAAATGAGAGAATTTGGAGGGAAAATGCTTTATTAGAAGAGAAACCCTCGATTTTTCTTTCGCCTGCTGCGGCCAAACTGTAGCTCAGTTTAACAAACTGTCTGCACCGTTGGAAAGCTCTCACCGAGCCCTCAAATGGGTATCTGTTATTTTTTTGCGATTTGATGCTTCACCAGGACACATTTTGTCCAAGAAGGGTCACTTCACCTCTCCTCCAAATCGGATTTCCTCACTTACAACACTTGTACTTGGGGCACCACTTTACCTCCATACTTGTCCTTGTTCATATTGATTTTTGTCATGAGATACCATCTTGTACTCATGCTTTTATGGTCCCCTTTGGACCTTCAATGTGTGGCAGCATCAATAATTCGCCCTTGTTTAGAGCATCCGAGTTGAGTCATCATTGCATTCATGGAGTCTATCCTGAGTCCCTTTGTATCCTGTTATCATCCTCCATCCTTCATTGCTTGGTTCCTCTCTCGTGTCGCACATTATGGCCTTTAGTCCCACTGTCCCCTATCCCTCATGATATTGTGTCGGTTGCTGCCAGGTCATCCATGCCCTTTATGCTCTAACAAAGGAAATCGTTCGTTCGCTACTCAGTACCCCCCATTTCATCATCATCCTTGGTGTCAGTCTGTAAGTCGCTTTACTATTTTATCTCATGCCTTAGTTGAGGATCCCTTATTTCCTCACCTATGGCGGACCTCCTTCTGTCAACATCAGCTCATTCATTCCGGAAGACAGGTCTAGAGGGCGGTGTACCTTGGTTCCAACTTCCACTCTTGTTTGGTGCCTAGGATACGAGAAAGGGAATCCTTATTGCCCTTTGACTTGATTGTTTCTTAGCTCCAGCTCCTTTCAACATGATCAAGATCCATATACTTGATGGTCCAGTGATGCAGCAGCTGATCTCAGTGATTCCCAGGTGTGTGTGATATGTCTCAGCCCTCATGAGGGGGTGGCCCTACAGGTAGCCCCCCACATGCCCGGATGACCTCTTCATCGCATCCTTCGATGCATCTACATATATTTGATGATGTCGGCCTTATCCACTTGCAGCACCTCTTTGATTTGCATGTATTAGTCTGATTTTGCAAGCCCTTCCCCATTTATAGGGGAATTTGGGTTGTATTTGTATCTCATGTACTCAGATATTATTATATAAGTCCTGACTGTTATCCTAGGCACAACATGTATGTGGGATTCATCATTATATCTTTTATCTGGCTCATGTTTATGCCAGCCTGTACTTTATGGTTCGGTCCCTTGTTTTCTGGACGCACTATTCTTTTGTACTTTGTCTCGAGCGGGCATAGGTATGCCTCCCCCGCCGCCTTTAGCACAGGTACCCACTCATAAAAATAGACTTGTCGCACCTGTAAGTCTTGTCTCCTCAGAGTCTAGTTCTTCAGCACATTAGTCTACCTTACATTCCTCTCTCTGACTTCCCTTTTGATGTCTGGTGATTGAGTTCTTATAACGTACTTCGGTCATACGATTTGTTTCTAACACTCGCACGCTGGGGGGCAATCTGTTACACCAATTTTTGGTCATCTAACCTATTATAATTAGATGGACCCAAGTTCACCATGTAAGACCAATTTTACCTTAAGTAAAATTGCTTTCACTATGTAAAATAACTTAATAAAACACATTTATTAGGTTGTTTATGGTCTAAACAGGATACCCCAAGGGGAAAAATTTAACAAATCTATATTTGTTTGGTTTTCCTCATATAATAATTAATTAAATAATAATTTAATTATTATTCCTGGTCATATTTAACCCAAAACAAGGAAATTAATTAGATAAATCCTTATTTATCTTATTATTTTCTAGGAATAATTATTTAAACCTTATTTAAATAATATTCCTTTTTAAATTTGACTAAATCATTTATAAATAATTGAATAAATCATTATTTATTTAATTATCATTCAACCACTTTCTTAAAATGATAAATAAATCATTTATTTATTTATTATTTACAAATAAAGGGCTTTGACCCAAGTCAAATTCCTTTCCCCTCCAACAAATATAATAAAATATTCTATAAAAGGTGGATCTAGATTTAGTTAATATTATTTTAATCATGCACCAAGATCTAGAATGACCTAATATTTTGTTATAAATAGAAGGGTTTTTCCTACCATTCATCACCTTTTGTTGCCTCTTAGATCACTCTGGATCTATACTCTTGGTCTGACTTTGAGCCATTATCATTGTCATATTTTTTATTATTTGCTTTGTGAGCTCCCTTTGAGGTCTATGTTTGTCTGGGTTTTCTACACCAACAAGAGAGAAATTCTAGATCTGAAGTGCCGAGGACTTCCAAGAACCCATCCCATTGAGGAGAATTGGAAACAACTTTCTTGTTTTCCTCCCAGGTGCCATTAATATAAAGTTCTTCAAAAAATATTGTTCTTGTCTTGTCTATTGGATGCATGGAGCAAAACCTTATTTTTACTGCTTAATGTCTTTTTATGCATAGATCTGGATTTTTGCAGCATTTGTCTTGATCAACTAACTGCAGATCTGAAGATATTAGCAACCATATTTTGCTGTTAGGGTTGTTTTTTATGCACAACTAAAAGGGTCTTTTTTCATACACTTACACTAAGGATTCATCCTAACACTAAGGATAAAAATTCAATAAAAAAAAGTTCAATTGAATTCAAGCACATCACTACCGCTCCTGAACCTTTGCACTTAACAATTGCATTACAAATTTGAGTAAGAAAACTCAACAAAATTGTTTTATCACCATTGAATAATATAATTTCACTATTTCTTATGAGAAGCCCATTCTCCTCACAGTTAAAATAAAGAAGTAAGTCCATCTGAAGAAGTTGCCTAGCTGTCCAAAATGGCCCTCCATCATGCACTTTAGTGACTGCTGGTTCATGCAAGTTTCCATAAGTCCACATTGATAGCTGATTCAATGTAGTTTTATCCAACATAGATTTGATATATTATGATGTAATCAAATTTTGGAGGCCCAGGTGGAACCATAGTTTTAAAAACACACAACCCAAGATCACCTTGAGCCGACTACTGCCTAGGAAAGTTAATCGTCCCACAAGTAATGTGACCACTTGTTATAAGGATCTGGCAAGGGCACCGCAGATAAGAAAGCGTTGTCTTCATATATAGTTCATAGCCCTTGTCTGCCATTTGATCATGGAACTTCAAAGCCTCTAAGATTTTGTTCTCTTTTATTATCCCATAAATTATGGTACTATATGTAATTATGTTAGGCGTGCAGTCATTCTCATTCATTTCTTTGAGGAGAAGGAAATCTTCATCCAATTTCCCTCCCTTGTAATATCCATTGACCAATGCATTATAGGTCACTACAATTAGCTTTATTCCACTCATTAAAGCTTCACTAAAAATCTCTTTAGCCTCATCTAATCTACCTACTTTGCAGAAATTGTCTACTAGCAAGGTGTAAGTATAAAAATTTGGCTTACAGCCTTTACTTTTAATTATACTCAACCACTCCAGGGCCTCTTTAATGCACACATTTTATGTATTAGAAAAGTAAATTTAGAAATTATTTAAGTTTTCGTTTTTTGTTTTCAAGTTAGATATTGTTTTCAAGTTTTTACATTTCTAATTTTATTGCAATGTGGTAGAATGATCGTGGTAGTACAAGAAAAACCCTAGGACAGGATGATCACAGAAAGGTGTCAGCCGAAGAACATGTAAAGTGCCAACCTTGCTCTATATTCAGGTATTTTAGTTCTTTACATAATTGAAATAATGTTAATTTTTTTCAAATATGCAGACGTCTGGCCATGGTGCACCTGATGATTCCCTCAACGAGGAAGAGTTTTCTTCATCCCCATGTCCATTGCTATTGCTGCAAAAAAAGTCGTGAAAAGCAGCCATGGAACTTGAGTGTTTGCTAGACGTTGTGCCTAAAACACCTAAATTAGGAAAAAGGATAAGACAACTTATGACCCAGCTAGAAACATATAAGGTAATAATGAAAAATCAAAAGGATATTTTTTTTTTTCTGCATGAGATCAATTGTGATTGTTTGATTTTTATTTTTTACATTAACTAGACTAACAAAAAAATTCTTTTGTATGTAGCATTTTCTAACACCTAATGCCCCTAGTGTTGGTGGTGGTGGGACACAAAGGCAAGAGATTAACGAGGAACCCTCTCGTACACCTTTTACGCCTTTAGGTGGCAGCCAAGAAACCCACCCTGCCCAAGAAGACACATAAAAAACCGCTGAACGTGTTGGCAGTGATGAGGCTGGTATGGCCAACTATATTATTGCATTTATTGGAGCTACACATGTCACCTCCACGGGGACCATTCCAGGCACGTTTTTGGTGAACGATGAGGGTGTTCCTATAAAGTAAGTACAACCCCTAGGTAAGTTTTAATATTTTAAATATTTCATGTACTCTATCTAAAACATATTTTATCATGATTTTTATTTTTAAATTAATGATAATATCTTTTTTTCTGTGTAGGAAACAATGAGTTCTATAGGTTTTTGGAGAGCCATGCGTTGGTAATTTTTGGCCCAACCATACGCACAAGGTGGAATTCCTAGAATTCCAACCTGAAAAAAAGAACTTCTAGATTATCTAGAAGCCCTTTTTGGGGTCGGCACATTTGACAGAACAACGATGGCTCGGGTAGCCGGCAAATATTTGAAATATACCAGGGACACCTATAGGATGCAATTGAAATTTAACCCTAGATACGAGCGTCCTCTCACAGTTCCAGAGAGTGAGTGGAGAGCACTCATCCATGACGGAAAAGAGAAAAGGGCAAAGAAAGAAGGAAAAATGCCAACTGGACCCGCAAGGTAAATTAAAACTTTAATTCAATAGCTTTAATTTTCTCTATGTCTAAAATAAAAGTGTGCTACGTCATATCTGACTTCAATATTTTGATGATAGGTTGCCTGACACCTCGAAGGCAACCAAAGCTAGGATTGAAAAAAAAGGCCATCACAAGCTAGGCCAGGGCAGCTACTTGAAATTAGCCGCAAGAATTGTAAGTAGCTAAACATCTTATAATTAATTGTATCGCCTTCCAACATTTTTGTAATCCCATCAAATAACATTAAAAATACACAATCATATGTAATGTAGGGTGATGAATTTGGAACAGAAACCACAGAGGAAGAAAGAGAGATCGCTTTCCGTTTTGGCTATCAAGCCGTAGTTGAATATCGTAGAAGCTTGGGACAGGTCCAAATATCCAGAATGCCTAATAAGGTAAAACGTTAACCTTACAATATGTTTGTTTTCATCCATAGATTTAATGTCTAACAACTTTTTTTAAATCAGGGGAGCATCACTTTCAATGAGCCAAATAACCCAGTTGTAGAGCAGTGCGTTGAGAGTGAAATATTTCCAAAAGTACATGGTCCTCACATGCAACCTGATCATTGTAGTGGGGACCAATCTGGTAATGCTACTATCAGTGAGGGCCATGACAGTAATTAATTTCCACTTATAATTATTTCTAATTATACCTTGATGGTTGTGTCCTTATAACGTTTTTTGTTTAAATGACTGAGAATGTTGTACTTGAGCATCCTACCACCAGAGAGGAACACAGGGAAACGGTTCAACGGTGACAACTGGTGCACTAGGTAAATAATCTCATTGAATTTTTTTTAATTAATATTACCTAACTAGTTCAATGATATTTAAAAACTGACAATTAAAATTTAATATTATCTGTTTTTGTAGGCAGTGCCCTGTCACTGCATGAGACTAGACATCGTGAGTACGCAACTAGGTCTTCTACGCGGGAAAGGCACGAAACAGAATTAGAGAAAAATTATGTTGATGATGTAGTTAGGAGCTTTAGAAGTAGGAATAAGAAAAAGAAAATTTGATAATGTAAAATATTGTATTATTATAAGACAAATGTTACCATACTTGGAACCTTTTTTGCGTTATATAAAAACTCATTTATCATACTATTTTTATGTCAAGCACTTTCAATGTTTTCTTGCGTACTTTTTGTTGCATTACTTTTTTATTAATTATTGAATTTTTTTTTTTTTGCTCATGAAAGTAAAAAATGAAATATAGATTGGGTATTGGGGAAGTGAGAGTGATGTGAGGGGGGGGAGGGGCCATAAGAGTTTCCACCTTCACGTGGTTGGCCCTATTTAGTAGAGAATAATTTATTGGAGTGATTTAATCTTGGAGAAAACCTCCCTCGATCCAACGTAGCAACAAAAAGTCACTCTTGACTTAGTTGCTACTCTTTCAAATCGTGGGAGGCTTGTTCCAAGTTCAGGTGACTCCAATAAATTGTTCTTGAAATGAAGAGGAGCTTATTCAGGTATGTTTTGACATTGTCAACATATGTTCTAACATTATCATAAGAATGCATCTTAGAGTAAAAAATACTACATCAATTACTTGTATTTATTGTATAGATAATTATGGATTTTGAATGACTTGGCAGCACAGGTACAAATCCTCTTGCATCAAGAGCAATACAACTTGTCAACCAGGGTCATGTCCAGGATATTTTTGTTTGTGCTCTTGACCAAGTTCGTAGTGTCACATTTTGTAAGTTCCTTTACGTTTCATAATTCAATATGAAGCTTGTTCATGATTATTATCTGGTTTTTTGTATGTGTTTTTTCCTCTATTTGATTGTAAGTTTGAACATGCTTTTAAACATTGATTTTTTTTTCTTTTTTATACTATTTTTATTATTGCTTGTTCTAGTTATGGTGATATAACCACAATTGTATCGTATCCATATTATCACATTCCCTTGGGTTGTAGTTAGGTACAAAGGAACTCCAACCAGTTCCAATTCCCTCACATTCCTCTTGGCCAACAACATAAATTTAATATATGTGGGTTCCCCAGCCCAATGACCCCTTTTGTAGTAGAATGAGCTCCCTTGTTCTGGTAATTGTATATTTGTTATATTAGCCTAGGAGTGGATCTAGAGTATTTGCAGCCAATTGCTTCCTACCACCATTTTTTGGAAGTCTATTCTGTTAGGTCATAAACTCCCTTGGGTCATTTATTTCCAAAAAACATGCCAATTATTTGGAGTTGAAATCTTATATCTCATATGGAAAAGAAAGAAAGATTAAATTCAAGTTTATTTAAAAATGCTTAAAATTGTAGAAAATTTACTTGGTATGGTGGTGTTATAATATGTGTCAAGTTTCCAACCTTCATTTGTAGGTCCAGGTGCAGGTTAGAAAGTTGGACCTAGATCTAACAAATTACATTGATTCCTTGAGTTTTTTCTAGGGGTTACTCCATATACGTAAAATGATTTCCACCCAGGATTCAAATCTCCCCACTCAACTCAGTGTTGCAAGTTGTAAGGGTTCACCCAAAACAAGGTTTATCATACTAAGTGAACACAATGAGATCTACAGATAACCTCCTCCTCACTCAAATGATGATAAATTTTCTTGAAGATCACAATCTCAATTTTAGCTAGGTTGACCTAATTTTGTGGTCACTGAGACACTAATAAAAAGATCTTATTGAATATTATATTATCTCCTCACGCTCATCATCCTATAATGGGATAAGCCACCGACCAATAGAATGATGGATAGGACACTTGTCACCCCCAACTAGGGGGCTGACAATGAAGGCTAGGGGACAAACCCCAAAAATAAGGATGGCTTTATGATGGAAAATTGGCCTGGATTTTTCCTACAAACATCAACCTATCATTGCTAACTATTTATTCTATGCGAGGTATCTAAAGTCGCTCTATCGATTCATTTTAATGCTAAGAATTCACTACAAAAAACAAAATAATTGCTATTTTTTTCGAGTTAGGATACAATTTATAATGTTAAAAAGTTGGTATTGGTTATAGCTCCATAGTGTTGCATATTTTATATTTGAATTACATCAATATTTATAATAATTACGTTTATGTCTGTGTGTGTAATATTTGTGTGTGTATGTGTGTTGGCTCACACACAGACACAACGCTGAGCCGTCAAAGATGAATCTCAAAGGTATTTTTCAAAATATAAGCGCACATGGACATTATTGAGCCAAAAATGCCTGCATATTTCCGTCTCGTGAACAAGTCTCAATGTGGAAAATCCATGAAATATAATTATGTCAATTTTTTTCACATAATTCTTCCACATTTTTCCAAAAAAACACGTTGCCACGTGTTCTTGTTTTCTCATTTTTCTAAGCAAGGAAATGGGAGCATGTTATGCTATTGATGGTGAAGGTTGTTGTCTCTACCTGTAGGTTCCCTCCTATGGGTCAAGGCCTACTACTTCTATCTTGTCACTTAAAAACCTCAGCGATAGGTCATTGAAAATCTCAGAGAAGATGTCTGAAAATCTCTGTTTGTAGATTATTTGAAGATAACAATCTCAATTTGCAGTGAAGAACAATAATATATTCATTGGTATGTGGAACACCCACATGGAAGATAACATGTCATTGTTATTTGGTTCATGATGTTGTGGCACTGAAGTAGAATTATGTGGCACACCTATGTGGTAGATGGTGTATCATCATGACATGGCTCATTGGTGATGTGGTGATGACATGGTGAAAACATTGCCCTAACGTGGCACTGACATGGAGAGGAAGTGGAAGGTGATGTGGAGCGCAAGTCGAGGAATTTATTTCAAGAAATTTGGAATCCAATATTTGGCCTATCTCCCAATACTAATAGAACCTAAACGTTTTCAGTTATATTAATTTTAGCTACAAATAAAAAAGAAACCTAAGATAGTATGAAATACTTGTAGCTTCCTAATTATGTAGCCATCGTGTGATATTGTTATGCATTACATTGTTAGAAGCATTTATAAAAACTGATAATAAATGAAAATAGGCTATCCCAGTTGGGCATGATGTCAAGGTGTTTCCATGATGTCAAGTATTAGTCAAGGTGTTGGGAATGATGTCAAGTATTAGTCTAAATTTAACATTAAACACGATGTATTTTTTAATGGACATAAATCTTTTGTGGATACCCTAGATTCTTCTTGAATGAGAAGAATTACAACCCAAAAAATTAATCCTGATCTCTTCTTCTCGATATGATGAAGGAGTGAGGTTCCCAAGAATGCTTTAAGCGTATAATGATTTAAGAGATATTATCAAGGTGACTAACTGTAGCTTGTTTTGAATATGAATTTAGATGCTACTACAATGTTTCAAGCTATTAGCTTCAAAATTTCCTTCTTCTCAAATCAATAGGTCTAGAGCTTATTTCTTTAGATATTTGAAGCCCCCTTAGAGATGTCATACTCTGTAGGACTTCTTCTTACATTTGGTAACTTTTGAATTAGATCCATCTCAACCTTGAACCTTTGAATAGGGCTTAACGTAGTCACTAGAGACAAGGACTTGAAGGCTTCCAATATGAACTTCTAGAATAGGCATATTTGAGATATCTTCCCTCAAGCTAGTCCTTCACATTATTCACTGTATATGCCTTCACATTATTCAAACTAGGATAGTATTTTTTTTCCCTCCTTCTGTTGACCTGTTCCATTCATCACAAATGACAGACATTTGGACGAAGAGTGTAGCAAGCCAATTTATAGTTCACTAGGTTTTTCCCTTCTTGTCATTTGTTCTTTGTGTACATAATTCTTCCAATGGTTCATTGTGCTCACAATCCCACAGGTTTACATCCAACAAAGGAGAAATGGAAGGAAATTTATTATCAATTTAAGGTATAGATGGGTGCCACTTTATTTGTTTTTCTTAGAACTGACCATATTCCACTTCTTTGGCTTTCTTATCAATGTATCTATGTTAAATGTGGACAGGTGAAAAATCACTATCCCTTATTTGACATGGCTTATCAAGGTTTTGCATGTGGTCACACAGAATTTTCTATTGATTCTTTCAAGTATATGATTGCCACTGACCTTGGATTGATGTCCTTATAGCTTCACAGGTCCTTATGCAAAACTGATAGCTATAAGCATGTCACTGTTTCTTTCTAGCTTCAACATTTGATTGATGATTATATTGCTTTAGGTCTGTTTTCCTTGGATCTTTCAAACTTCATGACAATGTTCAAATATATATGAGATTGGTGACCAGCACATGTACTCAGTCACCACATGATTTTAAATTTGTAAGAAGAGTACAGTACCAGTGTCACAAGAACACATATTTGAAGGAGAGATGTATTCTATCACAAATATAGAAACATCTATGCTTCAGAATTTTGACAGGTTTAGAATTCTTGATAGGGATCATTCGTATGCCTAGAAGAGGACCTTAATTAATTTCGATTGGTGCTTCTTTTTGGAGTTTCCCTTTATTTGGATTGGTGCTTCTTTTAGTCATGTTTTATTTTTGGGAATTTTGTCTTGCTACAACAGAAAGCAAATGGAGTCGTGTTTTAATGACTGGGCAGTTTCCTTGCTACAATAGCAAATAAATGGGGTTGTGTTTTAATTATTGGGAAGTGTGTCTTGCTACAGTAGCAAGGAAATGCGGCCATGTTTTAATTACTGGAGAGTATATCTTGCTACAGTAACAAGGAAATGGCCATCGCTAAACTTCACATCTAGGGGCTCAACACTATTACCATCACTAACTTATTTCCCATTGACCACCAAAATAGTGGACTTATCCAACTTTGGTGCTGGTATTAACCAACTGAAATTAGTTGTGCATTTTTCCTTTAAAATTTTGCAAAAGATAGTTGAGTCATGGAGTCTTTAACACTGTAATGGTAGCATAAGATTAATTGGTATAATTTGTGTGATTTTCATATATATTTGGTCTTTATATGAGATATTTCCATCACTTGAGTGTGTAACCATGCTAAGTACTAGTATAAAGACATTCCATTCTTGATATGGTAAGATTCTTGGGCATGTTAATTCCTTTGTGACTTGGAATTTCCATGGTGCTTTTGATGTTTATTTCACAAGGAAAGCTTCATGGATGGTAGATCATAATAGGAATGTCAATTATGTGTACACTCGGATATGAGATTAAGATTTTCATGTTATTGGTTTTGTTCTATCATAATACCTCTCTTGTATGTCCTACAAGAGTAATTACCCTATTTAATGGTTTATAATTGGGTATACACTTGATGACCCTTCCCACATGCACCGTGTATTAAATGAATTCAGGTATAGCAATGTATAGAGGCCTCCCTTTGAGGAAAAAAATAGGACTTATTTAGAGGTAGCAGTATGAAATGATAATTGAAGGTTTCATTTCCCTCTTTACAATCCTCTTGTGTTGACTCCCTTGGAGGAATTTCAAGCATAGCCTTCCAGTCTTGTAAATGCAACCAACGGGTTTCAAACCTATCGAACATATCTAATAGAACAATGCTGTGGTCCTTTTCATTGGGTTGAAAAATAAGTATAAGGACTGGTCTTATTCATGCATGCATAAATCTTGGATCCTTATGTTATCACTGGGTAGGGTGCCATTATAGGTAGATCAAAATTGAGGTGATAAAATAAGTTCTTTGACATATGAAAAAGTATCTAGCACCCATCAAGCACAACTAAATATCACAACCATCAAGTACTACCAAGTGACATATCACTGATGTCTGATACTCTGTTGAGTATCAGTTATTACCCTGAAGCAATGCCACATCGGACTATAGAAGGATTGCATTTATCCAACATTCTTTAGTCCAATATCCTTTCCATAACCATCTATCAGATTTGCAAAGTATTCTTTAACACTATGATCTATATCAATAGAGAAAGGTACACCATATCACTATGATTTAACTTATAGGCTCAACCTAACTGGTAAATAATTTCTTTGGCATAAATGATTCTCTGAAATTACTATTCTCAGCCTTGTGGTGGAATATTAAATCAAACGAGAGATATTTTAGAATGATTTACATCTGTTTTGGCTCGTTAATATTTCTTCTATCCAGAACATATGTTAGTCTCCTATACCAATAGGAGTCATATTTCATGATTGTCTTGATAAATTATGTAATATGTTCAAACCTTTTTCTTGTTGCAAAGGTGTTCCATATTCTCGAAAAAAATCAAGAAATAAAAAAATTTAAAAAATGTAAAGAGGGTATACCCTAAAAGAAAAATCAAAGGGTGAAAAAATAAAATGGCCAAAAAAGTAAAAGAAAATGAACCCCACCAAAAGAAAGGCCAAGGAAAGTGTGCAAATCCAAATGCCACTACTTTTTTCTCTTTTGTAATAATCAAATTGTGTGCAACTTGTATTTTATGCCACAATTCATGAACAGTCAAAAAGTTTAAGCTTGGCTAGTTCATTTTTTAATTTCCTATTTTAGAGATAGAGAATAAAATCTGACCAAACTGTTTAATCTTGGTAGATAAGTAGATAGGTAGAGTAAATAAAAAGGAGCTCAACAGTTTAATCTGAGCCCTTGGATGTAATAAGTGTAGACTTAGGTAGGCTTGCCATGTAAAAGAAAAAGAAGACTGATAAGGGTTTTCCAGTCTAAGTGCACCCTAATAAAGAAGAAAAAATGGTAGAGTAAAGTAGGTAGGGTAGGTAGATGATGTTGCTGAATTACCTGTGGTGAATGATGGCTTTTGATGATTGAAATTTTAACTTTCATCACAAGTGAAAAGGCATATAATACATTGGAAGAATGGCAAGCAAGGCAAAGAAAAATTATTAACTTCCCCTCTCATTTCCCCTATGTTAGGTCTCTGTAATTTATTAGCAAGATTGGGAGAGTCCAATCACAGAGTTAACATCATTTCAACCAAACTCTGGGATTCTAGGATCTAGCCCTCCTGAATCCGGAGAGGGATCTCTCCAATATGTGCAAAGATGGATATTGTCTTTGAAAAGCTTAAGGTAATGATATTAGGCTAGTTATGAAGGCCAAGGGTTTTGTTTTGTTTTGGATGGTTGAGCATGAAATGTTATGAGGAAAGTCTAAGTGCAAGTTTCAAAGTGAGAAGTTATGACAAATAGAACGGTTGCACAGATAGATAGATATACTTATTTGTTTTTAGTCCATTAAGGAGCTGTAAGAGTCCTGTCTGGAGCTTTAATTGAACAACAACATCAAGTGTGATCAAGGGGTAAGTCATCTATGTCTAAGGATCTCTTTTAACTATAGTTTGATTTATGGGATGAAGTGATACATTAAGAAGGGGAATTAAACAGATGCAGAACGAAGAGCAGCGTAGGATCTGATAAGTACTTTTAAACCGGTCAACCTTTGACGAACACTTAAGGAGGACACGAAAGCAGACTAGGATCTGAAAAGTACTTTTAAACCGGTCAGCCTTTGACACACTTCCAATAGAAAAACATACAAAACAAGGGGAAACACAAAGATAACACAGAATGGTCTAAGATCTAGCAAGTGCTTCTAAACTAGCCAACTTTTAACACATTCCAAGGGAAACAATCAGTTATTTATGCAGACAAGTCTGGGACCAGGGCTAACCATATCTTCCTTCAGTTCATCTTCACATAACATATACTGAAAGTAACATTCAGAAATAATATTCAGCTAGAACGATAAAACGAGGGAACGCCGGCATTCTCATGCCTAAACTGAATTAAGTCATTCCCAAATAACACAGATTGGAAGAAAACATTAAGATAAAGATTTCTCAGCCAGAGAAGGTTACTGATATACAACACGTCCTAACCCTGTTTAAACTGTTCTTTACAGTGGAAAATGAAACAACATGAAAACAGAAATAAAATAACAAGTTACACATGAGAATAACATCACCGTTAATATAGACCAGGATCCCAAGAAACAACTTTTATATTGATGTCAAACCAGTTACAAACTTCAAGTCCAATGTTTCAGTTCAGCGATCATCTTCACTATTCAACCTAACTACTCTAGCGCAAACAGAGCTTCAAGGGCCAGTGAACACTATGTACAAATAGAAGTCTCGAGCTCAAGTGTATTTCAAAGTTCTGCAACCAACAATTTCTCATCTTCTGGAGAAGTACTTATAGGAAGATGAGGAGGTGAGATTTTAACAAAATATCTCAAGGACAGTTAATGCAGAGTGAAGACTTCTCGGCCCTTTGAGAGGCTCGAGGGAAAAATTTATAGGTGGATCACTACATTAACTGTTTCACAATAAATATCAAAGCTCGGTGGAAGCTTTGTTTGACTTTGAGGCTCTGTGCATGTTTTGGAGTAACTCTGCAGATATTTATTCATTGGTTTCCTTGCAGAAGTAACTCCCTGGCTGTGCTGGAGGCGGATATCTGATTTTCTTCAATAACTCAGCCTCTTTTTGAATGTTTTGAGGCAACAGGTGGCTCGGTAGTAGCTGAGGAATCAATTTGCCCCAGATGTGGTGGTGGAGGCTTTCTGTCTGATAAAACACTTTAGATTTTCCTTTAATCTGTGTTTTAGATTGGGGATTAGGCTTTTGATAACTGTCTTAGCCGTAATCCCCATAAAAACTGTCTTCAATTTTCATCTGCTGTGCTTTATTCTCAAAACTGATACTCTTTAACTGTGTTTGATTTAAAACAGTGTCTTGTCGATGTGCAGACCCGCGCTGGGCTTTACGGCATCAATACTCATAGAGTACTGACGAAACATGGAATAGAGCCCTGTGAATGGCTTCTTTAAGATAGCTTGAAGGCACAGGAAACGTCTTTCCCATCCCTCGGCTTTCCTTCATTCTATAATGGAAAACCATTAAAACACCTGCAAAACACAACAACAGTTAAGAAATCCTGCGGGAATAGGTTTAAACTGCTTCGGATGGCGGGGGAGGAGCGTAGCCGTCGGATGAAGGCAACCAATGGTGGAGATCTGCATAGAAAGGCAAAAAGGATAGCGGGAGAAGAATAAGGAGGAGCAGTTTTGGACCGTCCGATCTGGACACGTGGACGGTCCAGATCTAATCGGAGGGTCTCAATCGGGGGTGGCACAAAAGGGGATGCGATTGAACTTTGCGATTGAGCCCTTTGCGATTGAGCGCTGGCCGTTGATCTGAGGACCAGATCGACGGCGGGGAATGAATCGGAGGTAATCGCAAGGGGGTGAAACATTGCGATGCGATTTTGCGCGGACCGTTGGATCAAGGATTAGATCAATGGTCGGGATTGAATTGGGGATCGGCAATCGGGGGAGCGACAAAAATGCATGCGATTGAAATTTTGCGATGCGATTGAGCGCAGGCCGTTGGATCAAAGGACTAGATCAACGGTGGAGAATGGAATCGGGGAGAAACCCTTGTATTTTATATAAAACCCAAACTTTTGAAATAAACAAAGGTTTTTATGGATCGGGGTGGAAAAACATATATATAAAGCGGATAGGCGCCCGACTGCGGGGCCTTTGGATGTATGAAAATTGATAGGCTCGGGGCTTTATATATAATAAGGGCCTAATCGCAATCAGAACTGCGGGCCTGGTCTTTCCGATCAACCCATTGAAATTTCCCTGATTGCGATTGCGCGATCGGTCTTTTTGATCTAACCATTTTATATTTAACATGTGACTTTGGCTCATTAAATCAAAACTTTGGAAAAAAGGGTTTTTGTAATTTACAAAGGAAAAATGGGTCGGAAATGAAAAATTCACAAGGTTTAAGAACCGAGGGCGGGCTCAGGGTTATATGAAAATAATATGATCGGGGGTCTTAAGCAGCAAGGCTAATCGCAATCGGAACTTTTGGAGTATGGCAAAGACTTTCGTCTTTTATTCTTTCCGATGCGATTAGCACCTTAACGTATTAGCAAGTGGTTCCAGACCCAAACCGTATGGTGGGGAAGTGGTTTAGGGTTTAGCCCAAGGGGCTTAGGTCCATACAATGAAACTTTGTTTTTTATGAAAAATTTCAAGGTTTTAAATGGATTTGGGGGTTCCGAAATAGTTAAAATGTGAGTTTTTAACTATGAAAGGGGAAATTTTCATAAATGGAAAGAAGAGGACTTATGAAAACAAGGTAGTTTTGATGGAGAAAAAGGGGAGCAGATGAAATGTTTTGAGAAGAGGAGAAATGGCGATCTTTCAGCAGTCTTTCAGTTGGAGTCAGCAGAAATTCCTGAGTATAAAAAATGGGACAGCAAATGAGGATTTGGGACAGAGGCATGAGGCCTTAAAGAGACTTCAAGAGCCAACCATTTTTAGTGATAAAATTTGTTCCTTGGAGGCTCAAAAATATCTTAGCCACCTTTTGGTATAACAAAATATTATAGGTGGCTAACAGTGGCTCCACTTGGGGATGGTGCCTTCTTGAAGGCATCAAGAATTCAAACTTGATTTCTGGGAGGCTGATTAGTTGCTTCATCCATTGGGTTGCCCTTCCTTTGCTGGATGATCTAGCTTTGAAAAAATGTTTGGCGGCTATGAAAACAATGAACTTTCATCAATACAAACTTTCTACCTACCCAATCCTACTGATCTAGCATTTTTTCTTCATCAGAGTGCACTTGGATTGGCAAACTCTACTCACAACATTTTATTCTTTTGAAAGCAGGAAATCTAAACTATTTCTACTCCTTATTTCTCCCTAAACTTAGATTAAATAGTTGAGCTCAGATATTTCTCTACCTAGTCTACTGTCTGTTGGGATTAAACAGTCCAACAAACTTCCATTCTCTAAATTCTAAAACAGAAATTTAAAAATAGTCAAGTCAAGATTGAGCTGTTTGACTTGCTATGATCTATGGCATAAGAACAAGCTGCACATAGATTATTATTTGCAGAAAATTAAATCAAAATAGAAGGCTTAAGATTTGAAAGTTTCTCATTATGGCCTTC
Source organism: Pinus albicaulis (assembly GCA_034641835.2). Lineage (NCBI taxonomy): Eukaryota > Viridiplantae > Streptophyta > Pinopsida > Pinales > Pinaceae > Pinus > Pinus albicaulis. The sequence goes on along the minus strand of CM076572.1, from coordinate 1,301,292,352 downwards.
TTTTCTTTACAGCTCTGTTTTTTACTTGGTTTGAGCTGTCTTTTCTTTTCTTCTGGTTCAGATTTTGAGTGATTTAGAACCAGATTTACACTTTCTTTGACTCAGAAAATAAAACAGTTTTGAGTCATCTCTCTTTGGAAACTTTGGTTCAGATTTTGAACATGTTTGAACCTTAATTTCTTTCCTAATCTATCTACTGATGAGCCAAGATTAAACAGTTTGGCAAATCAAATTCACTACCCTATCAGCAGAAAATTGAAAGCTAATTAGTAAAAAAAAAACAGTTTGACTAACTAGAAGTGTGTTTTGTAGGAGTGGAATTTTAAGCTTGCACACTTTCAGATTTATTTCTCTTTTTGGCATGGGGCTGTGCCTTTCTTGTTCTTCATTTCTGCCCTCTTTTCTTTCTTTCTTTGTTTTTGTATTTTTTGATTTTTCATAACTTTGAATGCAATGGTGGATGAAATATTCATAATGAAAAAGGGAAAAAAAAAAGAAAAAAAAGAAGAAGGCTTAAAAACATATCATGAATCAAGAGAAGTAATGCTTGAGCATCCTGCCATTGACAGGACCCCCAAACAAATCTGTTCCATCCAGCTCTTGTAAGAAGAATGCATTGTTTCCAGCAACTGAATGAATAGATTAAGGGCCAAGCCATAGATTGTCAAATTTACCATGCTTTCCCTTGTCTTCTCTCTTTGAGTCCCACTTTAAGATTTTGTCCCCAATCTTGAAATTGCTGGCCTTTGTTCTTCTGTCAAAAAGCTTCTTAATGCTGTCCTGTTTCTGCAATGTTTTGTTGTACACTTCCTCTCTGATTTGCTGAAGATGAATGGTCTGATTTATTCTTCTGATCATCTCATTATCTTCAGTCTGCAATTCTTGGATAAACTTCATAACTGGTACACCAAGGCTATTAGGAAAGATTGCATTTGTACCATACACAAGCTGAAAAGGTGACATACCAATAGATTTCTTCAAAGTTAATCTGTCAGCCCAAAGTGCATGGATTAGCTTTGTGTGCCAAGACTTCTTGTTGTCCTCCAACAGTTTCTTTATTATGTTCACTAAGCTTTTGTTGGAAGACTCTGCAATTCCATTACCTTGAGGGTAATAGGCTGTGGAGTGTCCCAACGTTATCTGATATTTGCGACAGAATTCCACCATTTTCTTTGATCCAAATGCTGCTGCATTTTCTGTGATGATCTTGGTAGGGCGGCCAAATCTGGAAAGGATATGGGTTTCTATGAACTTTATAATCACTGAATCATTGGCTTGCCTACAAGGAATGGCTTCTATCCACTTAGTGAAATAGTCCGTGGCAGTAAGGATCCATCTATGCTGGGCAGAAGATGAGGGATGGATTTCACCTATGAAGTCAAGTCCCCATTGTTGAAAAGGAGCTTCAACAGTGATTGGATGCAGAGGAAGGGGTAATAATTTTCTCTTGCCCTCAAACAATTGGCATTTATGGCAAGTAGTTGTCATTTTGTGAACATCAGAAAAAAGGGTGGGCCAATAGAAACCAGCCCTCAAAATTTTGTTGGCTGTTGAATTCCAGTACAAATGGCCTCCACACTCTCCTTCATGAAATTCCTGCTTAACCTTCTCTGCATCAAACTCAGGCAAACATTTAAGCAATATACCACTTGTATTTTTCCAATAAAGACACCTATCTACAATGCAATAGTTTACTGCTTTCAGTTTTAAGAACCTTGCCTTTGTTTTCGATAAACCAGGAGGTGTATTTAAATTAAGAAAAACATAAACGATATCAGCATACCAAGGAGAATTCATAAAATGGTTTTCAATAATGGGAGTTGAGAATTATTCTTGGCTGTCCAAAGCATTAATCATATTAATATCAAGAACTTCAAAATTGGATTCAGCCATTAATCTAGCTAGACCTTGGCCTTTGATGAGTTTAGTGGGTTTTATCTCTAAATCATATTCGAGAATAACAACAATCCACTTACCTCTCTTACCATTTGGGTCCTGTGTTAGAATGTCTTTAACAACCGAATTAGGGACAAAGGCAATGATGTGTGAGTGAAGGATGTATACTCTGAAGTCTTTCAATGCTTTAACCAAAGCAAAAGCTTGATTTTCCATAATATTATACTTCAAAGGGGCATCCCTCAATGCCTTGCTAAAGAATGCAATAGGCTGCTCTTGTCCTTGTGGATTTTTCTGTAAAAGGACAGCAGCAATGGTATGTTCTGATGCAAATGAGAAGATGTAAAAATCTTTTGAAAAATCAGGGCTTATGAGAACCGGTGTTTTGGTTAATGCTTGTTTCACCAGCTCAAAGGATGTCTTAGCTTCCAAGGTCCATTTTATCCCTTGCTCCCTCTTCAACATGTTTGTGATATTTCTAAGGAGCTCAGCCAAGTTAGGGATGAACCTTCTCAAAAAGTTAATCTTTCCAATGAAACACTGCAACTCTTTGATATTTCGAGGATGAGAGATTTGCAATATAGCCTCAATCCTCTTTGGATCTATCTTTATACCCACTTCTGAAATAATGTGTCCAAGAAGCTTACCTTCTTGGAGACCAAATAGTGTCTTCTTAGGGTTTAATGATATTCCAAACCTTTTGCACTTCTCGAAAACTTTTCTCAAATGTTCTAAATGTTCTTCATCTGTTTTTGAAAACACAGTGACATCATCTAGATAGATAATGATGAAGAAGCCCAATTCTTCCGAGAATGCCATGTCCATGGCTCTCTGAAAGATTGCTCCAGCGTTCATTAGACCAAAAGGCATGTTCACATACATGAAAGTGCCCCATGGAGTAGTGAAAGTTGTCTTTAATTGATCAGCAGGGTGAACTAAAATCTGATTATACCCTGAATAGCCATCAAGCAACGAAATCCTTTTAGACCCCACCACCCTTTGTAAAATGTGATCCATTTTTGGTAAAGGGTAGTTGTCTTTTAACGAAGCTTTGTTTAAGTCTCTAAAGTCTATAAAAAGCCTGATTTCTCCAGTCTTCTTCCTAACGGACACCAGATTAGATACCCACTCAGAATATCTAATAGGGACAATAATGCTAGCATCATACATTTTCATGATCTCCTTCTGAACCAATGGCAACTGGACAGGGTTTATTCTGCGCAGTTTCTGTTTAAATGGTTTTTGGTTTTCTTTAAGAGGGATTTTATGCTGTATTATTTCAGTGTCATAGGATTTGAGATCTTCGTAACTGCAAGCAAAAACATCAGAAAATTCTTGGAATAGCTCTATGTATTTGAGTTTAATGTGAGCTGGCAAAGTTTTGGACAGTTTGATCATTTTCGGTTTTTCCTCACTGCCTATATTGCACTCCTCTACTTCAGTCTCTACAGGTTCCAGTTTTGGTTTATTGGCCACATCATTAAAATCGAACAACTCCTCTAAAGGCGTTAGACCACTTGGCAAATTTTCATCTTTAGAATGCAGAGTTTGTAATTCTTCCGTTTCTAACTCTGCACTTAATTCTGTTTTGCTCCTAAGTTTGCTAGACAATAGGTTAATATTGGTAGGTTGAGGAGACGATTCTTCTTCACCAAGAAAGTTTTCTTCACCGCAGTCTGTATCATAATCTGAATCTGAACTGTGCAGTTCGAACTCATTTCTGAATTGCATGAAGTCTTCTATTTGTTTGTCATTGTCAAACACTTGCCAATATTTTTCGTTATTAGGCACTGCCGGTCTAAATTTTATCGGAGTTGTGTTGTCTCCAGTCTCATATGGCGTTAGACATGTTCTGGCCACAAAAGCTAAATTGTGGGCCATAATGTTCTTTTTCCTTGGGATGAAACTCAGGTTCGACTCCTCAAATGTTGTCAACAGATCCATGACATCATTCCGATATGCTCTAAGTCTGGGATGATTCGCATTATACTCCCCATTGACTTGCCTAATGATTAACTCAGAATCCCCGTACACATTAATTCTTCTGGCTCCTAATTTCTTCAAGAGATGCAAGCCTAAGAGAAGGGATTCATATTCCGCTATGTTGTTGGAACACTGAAAGTTTAATTTGCATGAGATGCATTCTGTGTGGTTGTTTTCAGTGTTAATGATCCAAACCCCTGCACCAGCATTATTTCTAGTGCATGAACCATCAAAATACATACTCCATAAAGGACTGTCTTCGGTTTCGTCTATTTGGCGATTGTCCTTTTTAACTATGGTGCCTTCTGACTGTTCATGATTAGCAGCACCCAATTGAATTTGTTTTGACTCCTCAAATTCTTCAATAGACTGAGGGATGATGCCAGAAATGTTAGGGGTATTTTCTGGGTTGTTAAGTCCTAAAAACAATGGACTCATAACCGGTAAATCAAGACCTATGCTTTGTTTACTAATGTTTTCACATGTGGCAAACTGTTTGGATACTTCCGCGTTATTATACTCTTCTTCCCTGTCGGCCTTTAATTCTGTTAAAGTGACTTGCTCACTAGGAGTTTCATTGTTAAACATGATAAAAGAATCAAGGCCTGTATTGACGGAATATATAGGAGAGTTTCGTGGTCTGTCTTGACTTGTAACCGTGTATTGCATATGAGACTCCCTGTAAAGTCTTCTGGTCTGATTGAAAACCGGATGGTCGCATATGTCATGTCCATCTGCATAGTCCCCTGTAACTTAGCTCCCCAGGATCTTGATAATAACATTCCATACTTTGGGGGAACATCAGCCACGACAATGTCCATGAGTAAACATTTGGCTGGAATCTGGGCTAGGTTAACACAGAGGTCTTTGATCAATCCTAGACATTTTACTCTATTTGAGTCAAAGGAGTATAGGTCTTTATAGGGTCTGGTAATTTCTAAACCAAGGCTCTCCATCACAGCTTTAGGCATTAAATTATGAGAAGCCCCGGAATCATGCATAGCGTTGTGTAGAATTTTGTCATGAATGTTCAAACTCACATAAAAGGGAGGAACTGGTCCTTCTTGAAACTTCCCTTCAATCTTAGGGCCAGAAATCAACTCTGGTAGGTCGTCACTAAGATTAACCGTATCTCCATTTTCCTCTATATTTAAAGCCTTCAAAATTTGGTTCCTATATACATGTTGGGCAGCTAACTCAGTTAATGGAACAGAGATTTTGATCTTTAAGATTTCCCGTTCAAGGCTGAAAGGGGTTTGATTCTTTGAAGCACTTGTTTCAACCTTATTAGCTGTCACTCTATCAACAATTACAGCTTGCTGATTTGTTTTACTTGACACAACTGTTGTAGAAGGAGTACTAGCTGAAGTGTTAGTACTGCTGATGTCTTCACTCTGTTTTTCAGAATTTTGAGTGTTTTTCTCCTTATCTTTATCAGAATTAACAGCCACTGTTTTGTCTTTTGGTTTGGCTATTTTGGGTTTAGCTGTGGTGTTGCTTTGAGAGGATTTGTCAGAGGCTTTGGTGTTGGGGGCTTGTTGACTGGTCTTGCTTCTAAGGTCATATTCTCTTTGAGGTTCTATGATGACATTTTCCATGTCCCGATAATAATTTTCATTATCATCTCTTTTGTCATCGTAAGGTGTGTAAAGACCTTGTTTATTATCATAATGAACCTCAAAGTCATCATCCTCTTCCCCAAACATGTTGATATCCTCTTCCTCTGCTATGTCTTCTGTTTGTTCAACCTCACTTACATAGTTTTGATGAAAGGGAGGAGTGATATGTTGATCATCTTCCCTGGGTCTGTTTGGAGGTTGGTTCCTTCTAACATTCTGATTCTGGTTCCTATTTTGAGGAGCAGTTTGATTTTGATTTGCTTGTGCTCTCTTAATTATGCTCATCTCTTTCATCATTTCTTCCATCATTCTCTCCATCTTTGAGCTTGAAGTGGAAGGGGTGGATTCCTCTCTAAACGATACTCTCTTCTCGCTCTTCATTCTTGCTCTTTTCTCCATCAAGTTTACTTCCACAGAAAGAGCACCCCTTTGCATGTCTTCAAGAGTTGCAAAGACTCTTTCTCTAAGTGAATATGTCATGTCCGGATCAAACCCTTCAGGAAATTTGTTTAAAGCTAAGCCCTGAGGAGGTTTTAGTTCAGGGGAAAGTGCATTATAGACGCTGTTAAATCTGGTACAATAAGATTGTACACTTTCCCCAGGGTTCCTATGGAGATTGTTATAGTCAGCAAGGACTTGGAGAGAATTCTTTCTCACTTCCCATTTGTTTAAGAATGTTTGATGGAAGGCTTGGAGATCGTTAATACTATGGGGGGTTAAACCTTTAAACCATTTTCTTGCTTCTCCCCCCAAACTTTTAGCAAATAGTGTCAACTTGACAAAATCATCATCAATTTCGTTTCTGTCAAAGTAGTCATTCATCTTGTCCACATGTTGAGATGCTGTTATAGTATTACTAGCATCATATAATGGAATTTTGGACTGATAGTCCTGTGGAAGATTGACTAATGGTACAGGAAGGACGAAGGGAGCATACCATGTTTCCATGGAAGGAGGTGGAGGTGGATTTACAGAATGGAAAGTGCGCTGAGGTGAAGTGATTTGAACAATGGATGTAGGGTGAGTAGAAGTGGATGGACCAGGAGTAGACTGTTGAGATAATCTTGGATGAGAGACACCTAAATTGTGAAGGAAATGTAAATCAGGAGGTGTTGTTTCCCTGCTACCAGGATGTTCACTTGTTTCAGGAGATGAAAGTGAAGATTCAGAGTCTAACTGAATTATATCATCAAATGACCTAGTCCTAAATGGGTTCACTAAGTCAGTTTGTGATTGTTGCAGAGCTGAAAGATTTTCAGGGACTGATTTAGCTCTCAAGGGTGATCTGAAAATAGTTAATAATTTAACCTTAGGAGACTTCCAAAGGATACTTTCTGGATTATCAACTATCTTAGGTGGGTTAGGGTCTGGGTGGGCTCTAGTGTGAATCTTTTTAGAAGCCACTATGCTATGTTGTTTAGACCTAAAACAAGAAAATTTCAACCAGATATGACAATCTTGGAGAGGTTAACCAATCTATTTTTACAATTTTAAATCCCACAGTCCTCTAACTGAGTTTGAATGATTTTATAATGATAAGGGTTCTTCCCAGTGGAGTCTTAAGGTCTGCTAGGATTGTGGAGTCGCCGAGTGGAAATTTTTAGCTCCTTTCAGAGGTAAAAGGTCTTATGGTCCACCACCATGTTTATTTAATTCCAATCTGAAATATTTTTAGGTTTTTCTAAGTCATTTTTCATTTTTGTGGTTGTTAAGAATATCCTAACTTTGTTTCAAAACTTAGCTAAGGTTGCGAGACAAAGGCAGTCTACTCTTATGGCTAAGCCAGCTGATTTTTCAAGGTTTAGATGAAGTCTTAAGAGAAACTTAGGGTTTACCTAGTTTGTCACTGATTCAAACACGTTCCATCATGATTACCTATAATAGGCAGTGCTTGAAAAGGCTGCTTTTTACTCTGGTTAATAAAGCAAATGCTCTATGAACCAAATCTCTGACGTCGTATGATTATCTTTAAATGAAAATGATTCTGGGTTCGATGTCCCCAGCTGAGTCGCCAGAAATGTTAGGTCCTGGTGGCTCAGCTGCAAAATAGAACAATTGTCATGGAACCAGAGATTCTGGGTTAAATGATCCCCAGCGGAGTCGCCAGAAATGTTAGGTCTCTGTAATTTATTAGCAAGATTGGGAGAGTCCAATCACAGAGTTAACATCATTTCAACCAAACTTTGGGATTCTAGGATCTAGCCCTCCTGAATCCGGAGAGGGATCTCTCCAATATGTGCAAAGATGGACATTGTCTTTGAAAAGCTTAAGGTAATGATATTAGGCTAGTTATGAAGGCCAAGGGTTTTGTTTTGTTTTGGATGGTTGAGCATGAAATGTTACTTGAGGGGAAAGTCCTAAGTGCAAAGTTTCAAAAGTGAGAAGTTGTAAGCAAATAGAATAGTTTTGGCAGATAGATAGATATAACGCTGGTTTTTAGTCCATTGGGCTATGGAGTCATATCTAGGATTTAATTGAACAACAACATCAAGTGTGATCCAAGGGGCAAGTCATCTATGTCTACGGATCTCTTTTACAGTTTGATTTATGGGATGAAGTGATACATTAAGAAGGGGAATTAAACAGATGCAGAACGAAGAGCAGCCTAGGATCTGATAAGTACTTTTAAACCGGTCAGCCTTTGACGAACACTTAAGGAGGACACAAAAGCAGACTAGGATCTGAAAAGTACTTTTAAACCGGTCAGCCTTTGACACACTTCCAATAGAAAAACATACAAAACAAGGGGAAACACAAAGATAACACATAATGGTCTAAGATCTAGCAAGTGCTTCTAAAATAGCCAGCTTTTAACACATTCCAAGGGAAACAATCAGTTATTTATGTAGACAAGTCTGGGACCAGGGCTAACCATATCTTCCTTCAGTTCATCTTCACATAACATATACTGATAGTAACATTCAGAAATAATATTCAGCTAGAACGATAAAACGAGGGAACGCCAGCATTCTCATGCCTAAACTGAATTAAGTCATTCCTAAATAACACAGATTGGAAGAAAACATTAAGATAAATATTTCTCAGCCAGAGAAGGTTACTGATATACAGCAGGTCCTAACCCTGTTTAAACTGTTCTTTACAGTGGAAAATGAAACAACATGAAAATAGAAATAAAATAACAAGTTACACATGAGAATAACATCACCGTCAATATAGACCAGGATCCCAAGAAACAACTTTTATATTGATGTCAAACCAGTTACAAACTTCAAGTCCAATGTTTTAGTTCAGCAATCATCTTCACTATTCAACCTAACTACTCTAGCACAAATAGAGCTTCAAGGGCCAGTGAACACTATGTACAAATAGAAGTCTCGAGCTCAAGTGTATTTCAAAGTTCTGCAACCAACAATTTCTCATCTTCTGTAGAAGTACTTATAGGAAGATGAGGAGGTAAATTTTAACAAAATATCTCAAGGACAGTTAATGCAGAGTGAAGACTTCTCGGCCCTTTGAGAGGCTCGAGGGAAAAATTTACAGGTGGATCACTACATTAACTGTTTCACAATAAATATCAAAGCTCGGTGGAAGCTTTGTTTGACTTTGAGGCTCTGCGTATGTTTTGGAGTAACTCTGCAGATATTTATTCATTGGTTTCCTTGCAGAAATAACTTCTTGGCGATGCTGGAGGCAGATATTTCTTCGAGCAATAACTTCAGCCTCTGTTCTGAATGGTTTGAGGCGACAGGTGGCTCTTTGTAGTAGCTGAGGAATCAATTCGCCTCAGTTGAAGCGGTGGAAACCTTTCTGTCTGATAAAACACTTTAGGTTTTCCTTTAAACTGTGTTTTAGATTGGGGATTAGGCTTTTGACAACTGTCTTAGCCGTAATCCCCATAAAAAATGTCTTCAATCTTCATCTGCTGTGCTCTGTCTTCAAAACTGATACTCTTTAACTGTGTTTGAATTAAAACAGTGTCTTGTCAATGTGCAGACCCGCACTGGGCTTTACGGCATCAATACTCATAGAGTACTGATGAAACATGGAATAGAGCCCCGTGAATGGCTTCTCTGTAATGAAACGAGGGCATGAGAATCGTCATTCCCAGCCCTTGGCATTTCTTCGTTATACAATGGAAAACCATCGAAAACACCTGCATAAAACAAAAACAATTAAGAAATCCTGCGAAATGGGTTTAAACTGCTTCAGATGGCGGGGGAGGAGCGTAGCCATCGAATGAAGGCAACCAACGGTGGAGATCTGCATAGAAAGGCAAAAAGGATAGCGGGAGAAGAATAAGGAGGAGCAGTTTTGGACCGTCCGATCTGGACACGTGGACGGTCCAGATTTAATTGGAGGATCGCAATCGGGGAGGTCACAAAACGACATGCGATTGAAACTTTGCGATTGAGCCCTTTGCGATTGAGCGCTGGCCGTTGATCTGAGGACCAGATCAACGGCGGAAAATGAATCGGAGGTAATCGCAAGGGGGTGAAACAATTGCGATGCGATTTTGCGCGGACCGTTGGATCAAGGATTAGATCAATGGTCGGGATATGAATCGAGGATCGGCAATCGGGGGAGCGACAAAAAACGCATGCGATTGAAAGCTTGTGATGAGATTGAGCACAGGCCGTTGGATCAAAGGACTAGATCAACGGTGGAGAATGGAATCGGGGAGAAACCCTTGTATTTTATATAAAACCCGAACTTTTGAAATAAACAAAGGTTTTTATGGATCGGGGTGGAAAAACATATATACAAAGCGGATAGGCGCCCGACTGCGGGGCCTTTGGATATATGAAAATTGATGGGCCCGGGGCTTTATATATAATGAGGGCCTAATCGCAATCGGAACTGCGGGCCTGGTCCTTCCGATTAACCCATTGAAATTTCCCCGATCGCGATTGCGCGATCGGTCTTTTTGATCTAACCATTTTATTTTTAACATGTGACTTTGGCTCATTACATCAAAACTTTGGAAAAAGAGGGTTTTTGTAATTAACAAAGGAAAAAGGGTCGGAAATAAAATATTCACAAGGTTTTAAGCGCCGGGGGCGGGCTCAGGGTTATATGAAAATAATAATATCGGGGGTCTTTAAGCAGCAAGGCTAATCGCAATCGGAACCTTTGGAGTATGGCAAAGACTTGCGTCTTTGATTCTTTCTGATGCGATTAGCACCTTATCGTATTAGCAAATGGTTTCAGACCCAAAGCGTATGGTGGGGAAGTGGTTTAGGGCTTAGCTCAAGGGGCTTAGGCCTATAGCAATGAAACTTTGATTTTTTATGAGAATTTTCAAGGATTTTAATGGATTTGGGGGTTCCGAAATAGTTAAAAAGTGAGTTTTTAACTATGAAAGGGGAAATTTTCATAAATGGAAAGAAGAGGACTTATGAAAACAAGGTAGTTTTGATGTAGAAAAGGGAAGTAGATGAAAGGTTTTGAGAAGAGGAGAAATGATGATCTTTCAGCAGTCTTTCAGTTGGAGTCAGCAGAAATTCCTGAGTATAAAAAATGGGACAACAAATGAGGATTTGGGACAGAGGCATGAGGCCTTAAAGAGACTTCAAGAGCCAACAATTTTTAGTGATAAAATTTGTTCCTTGGAGGCTCAAAAAGATCTTAGCCACCTTTTGGTATAACAAAATATTATAGGTGGCTAACACCCTAAATATTTCACTAATTTCCCCTAAGAACTAAGGTATTTGAAGATTAAAGGGGCTCAAGGCATTTCCTTGACTTTTGGAGGGACCGGATCCTCGGCCCAATACTTGGAAAAACCTAAGTACTTAAAAAAAAATTCATCATCACACTCATTCACTTCTAAAAAATATTTTCCTACATAAAATCCCACTTTACTTAGGAAAATCATACAATATTCCATAAAAACCCCTTTTCATGCAAGCATAAGTTAAATACATTATTCTGATGTTTTATACTTAGCGCTTAGTTCATTTTTCATATTAACTTTTAATTTATTATTTAAATCCCTATTGAAATAACCTTTTCCTATAGAATATAAATATATCTTTATATAATTACCCCGCCCCTATGGTAAGCGAATCGCATTGGTTTAAATTACCATATAATAAAAATATATCAAAAACCTTTAAACATATGATTTATATGTTTAAAACAAAAAAATAAACCTGAAGTTTAATTCAAACCAAACTTCGAGACAACCCATCCCTCGCGCATTTTTTATCCCCAACCCTCATCGTACAAAAGGATTAATTAATCCTCACGATTAATTAATAACCTCCCCCGCAAATGAAAACGCCCCCAATGAGATTAATTAAAAAATAATCGCGTCGGGCCCACCTGTTAAGTCCCTGTCATTTCGACACTCCGACCATTGTCCGATCGACTGATCCAAGATCAATGGCCATTAACGATATCGCTAGCCATCCGCGTCCGAACGATAACGCACGATGGCCAAGCGGTTTTCCAAACCGTACAGAGCCACGCGTCGTTTTTTGTATGGAATGGCTGCCCCTTCGCTCGAAACTGCCCTGTCCCAAAAGTGGTGCGATGGAAACCGCTTACCGCCTCCCACTAACGACAAAACTTCACATCGTCAAGTCAGCGCTATCTGTCCTCTGTTCATTCAAAGCTTACTCGCCAATATCAACCGTTTACCCGTTTAAACACAAAACACCCTAGTGTTGCTCATTTTCACCTGATTGTGCAGTAAAACCCTTTGTAACCCAGCTGCTCCACTTGATACCTTTGTTAACCAATTCGAGCATGGTTTACCTCCCAAAAATCATTCTAAATTCACTCCACAGACGTTTCAACATCAAATGAAACCTTTTCGACCTCCCCTGCAAACCAATGCCTTATTAACAATTTTTTTTGTTTTACAGGTGATTAGAAGACCACATCCTTGGATAAACAGTCTTAATACTAGTCATAAGACTTGTTTACTCCAAGAGTGTTATCAAATCTATTCAAACAGAGATGGAAGATAAAACATAAAGTTGAAAGACAAGCAAAGGAAATAGGATATTAAACGATTTACTATTGAAACAGAAGTAAAAACCTAAACTACACATTGAAGGTAAAAGGACACAGTAAAGAACAGTCAAAGAGTATCAGTGGTTAAAGTGTATCAGATAAAAGTCAGAGTGAAAGTTAAAATGAAGTTACAGAGCAGTCAAAGGTAAACAGTAAAAGTAAATACAAAGGCAGTAAAATGGTAAAAGGAAATGAAATATTTTCACCAACATTGAATTTTGTCTAAAGTGAAAGTAAAACAGTGAAAAGAACAAAAAAGTGAAAAGATGAAAAACACAACAAGAAGGAACATTTTTGCAGAAATTTCATGTTTTAGTCATTGTTTTGCAGAAACTATTGTGATCAATCCAAGATGAATTTTGAAAAACTGAGGGAGGTTTATGTTCTTAAGAGGACCATCTACAAAAAAATCTCTCACGTTTCTAACAGCTATTATGGTTTTGGAAATATTAAACAATGTTGGAAAGCACTTTTTGCAGAAAATTCTAGTTAAGTAATTATTTTGCAAAGAGGATTGTGGCCAATAAAAAATACATCATAAAAAACTGAAGGCGGTTTTTGTTCCTAAGAGACCCATCTACAAAAACCTATCTCACGTTTTGCACAGTGATTTCAGAATCAGAGATACATGCACATCTTTAAAGGCTATTTTTTCAGACTCTGTAAAACTCTGTTTTATACATCTTTTTGCAGAGCCTATTGTGCACAGATGGAGATAAATGTTAGGAAAATGAAAGAGGTTTATCTCAATAACATATTTATTTACAACATCCTCTTTCACTTTTTACATATCTATTATGGATTAAGAAATAAAAAGGTATCATTGGACCCCAAATTTGCAGAATTGTTGGAGCAGAATGCACAAAGAAAGGAAGCAGTTAGTGACTTGGATGCCTCATCATCAAATAAGAGTTGGATCAAATTCAAATTCTCCTATTTTTCATCACCTATCCATACAAAATAGTGCCAAATAGATGCATTAGTTTGAGTATCCTTTACTTAAGTTATATTTATGTAAAATAGTTGGAGAGATTTGTGAACTAATCTTGATATTTTTTCAAGATATTTTAGTTTAGAATTTGATCTTGGAAGAATTTTGGTGTGGATTCTTATACTTTGATGTAACATTGAATATTTTGGAATAAAGATCTTTGGAGAAATTTTTTGTGGCAAAACTGGACAAGGAATTAAGGCAGAAGACTTTTCTCAGGATTCATGTGTCAAATGAAGGATCAATAAGTCATCTCTATCCCATGTTTTGAAGTTTTATATTTTTTTACAATATCATCTGTGTTTCATTATCTTAATATTTAACGAAAAGGATTAAATCAGAAATTAATTAGGTGTAATCTGATTTCAGTCGTTATTATTCTAAATGTTTTCTTCTAAACTGGTTTAAACAACGAATTCTTAATTGCTCCTGTTTGTCTAGTTCATACATCTTTGGTTATTTAGTAAAGAATACTTAACTGCTCTTTATTGATAATCAATCTATTTCTCTTCTCTTGAATGTGTTGAAAGATTCTTTATTGCCTTTCATCTGTTTGAATTCCATTCCATTCACTTTAGATCTATAATTGTTTCTAGTTTGATTATCTTGCCCTGATAAACCATCTTTTGTTAAAAAACTTAAGCCAGTGCAGCCAATCCTTTGACTCCATTAGCCCAATGGACTGAAACTATTTGATCTTAATCTCAGCTAAAGAATTCCATCAACCTAAATTCAAAACAAAACCCATGAATTTTATAACTAGCCTAATACTTTCTAAAAACAAAGCTAAATTTTATAGAGAGAGCCCTCTCTGGGTACAGATTGGCTAGATTATGTACCTGAAGGTTGGTTTGTGGTTACCTCGGACCCTTTTCCTCTTCCAACAACTTCAAGGAAAATTTGAGTGATAACAACACTCTTCAACCTCTTTGGTGAATGATATTCCTTTATTCACAAACTGTGTGGCAAGGTATGCAACCTTCTTTGGCATGCTTGCAGGCTTTCATCTCCCAAAAATCTAAAGGTATCTCCAAAATGAAGTTTTTCCTACTCCTATTTTTTTTTTGTAGACAGTTGTCATCAGTCGATCTTCTACTATAATCATTTGGTTAATAGTGATAATGCGAGGGCCTTGTAGTTATTCCATGATCCACAAAGGTTATTAATCTCTTTTTCCATGATTCTTTTGATTTATTCTGCCATGGTCTCTTCACGGGTCATCCACGAGGCTAAAGAAATAAATTTCACATCACCTAGCTGAGAGTTTGGGTTCCACACATTCATAGCAAGCAACATTAAATTATCCATATAAAATTTTTCCATCTTATCTCTATCTTGAATGTTACACCTAAGGAAAAAATCAATGAATGTTTTGATGTTTTGGAAAGGAGGGGATCCTTGTTGGGCTAATACTCTAGTATAAAATTGGCACAACTAGTATTTGAAGAATAAAGAGTATGTTTTTAATGGATTTCTAGAGTGTGTCTACTAATTTTTCCAACCTTGCTTTTGATCATCCAAATACATTTCTTGAAAATTTGTTAGCAGCCTTATTGATGCCTGTGAAGCTGCCCCCAACAAGCCAATTTGTGAAGAAGGTAACGATCCCATCTCTATTGATCTAGACCTCAGAAAATTGATGGAAAGTGTCCATCCTCATAGGATGAGCATTGATATGTAAATTCACTGGGTTGCATCATAGTCCGATTGCAGTAGATATATGGATCTCAGATTGTTGGGCTCCAAATATCTAGGGACAACTCTCTGTTTTTACACTTTGAAGAGGTGTATTTTTCTTTCTTGTTCATATCTGAAGAAGATTAGGATTTAATATTTTGCTCAGGTCCTTATTTTACAGGATTCCAGGCACTGTTGCACTGTATCTAAATCCTCGGTCTCTAAACTTCAATCCAATGGAGGAATTCTCCTCATTTTGTTATGGGTTTGCATCCCATTTTTTTGTTTGTCTTTTGGGACAAGGCTATTCTAAAGGATATCGATGGTGACTTGGGAAGTTACTTGAAGTGGAAGAACACAAGGGATGCCAATTTTTGTGTCTTGTATTTGTGTTGAAGTCGAGTTGGATAAGGGTCTTGTGGAGGCCATTCCTCTATAGCTGGATGAGAGGATCTTCCTCCAAGAATTGTATTACTGTCAACTACCTTTCAAGTGTAATATTTGCCACATATTTTGGCATTTTTTAAGGAATTGCTAGCAGGATGCTCATTTTTCTCCTATTAAATCTTAGGGGAACAAGGAACAAAGAAATGAAGAGGGTCAATCTCAATTTAGGCTAGTGATGATTAAGAATAAAATACAATTTGTACAATAAAAGAATCAAAAGCTCCCATGATTGATACGTCCAGGTCCAGTTGATTTCATGTTGTAGGAGTCTCAAATATGTAAGAATAAAACCAATTTTTTCAATCAAAGAATAAAAAATCTCCTAATATTGATCCATCTAGCTAATCTTAATTTTGTGCTCAAGGAGTCTCAAAGACGTAAGAAGAAAAAAAATTTGTACAATCAAAAAATAAAAAAGATCCCAAGATTGACCTGTCTACCTCCAGTTGATTTCATGATCTAGGAGTCCAAAGGTGTTCAGGATGAATAAGGAAGGAGGGGAGTCATTTCCTCAAATGGGCACACCCCAAGCACAAAGGCACATTGATTCCAAATGTAGTTTAAACCTCCAAGCAGGGTCCCCTATAGCAAAGGTGGAAAAATGCTATTTTAGTCACCTGATAACATCAAGATATTTAGAATACCCAAGCTGAACACTAATATAAACAACACCTCATTCATATGGTTACAGAAGAAGAGAGAAGAATGGAAAGAAAATAAGAAAGGGTTAGTCCTCAAAGTTATACTGAAAATAGTGCTCCCTATAGTGCACTATACTGAAAATAGTGTACTATACTGAAAATAGTGTGTTTGCCTTGTAGAATGGTACTTTGGAGCAGGTTATAAAACTTGTTAGTACTTTCAATGAAGTAGAAGTGCCATCTGAAGATGTTGTGGGCAAGTATGCAGTAGATAAGGCTCCCTAGAATCTGGACTATAAATTCATGCTCAGAATTAGGTTGAAAAACTGGTTGGTACTTCCATTTGAAAATAAATTTTGTCAAATAACATGAGCCATAATTGTAGAATGCTATAGTTTGTGTCTATGTGACAATGATGAACTTATGCCAAGGCAAAATATTTATGAAGATGTAGTACCTATTCTATAATTGTAGTACCTTCTTGTTTCTGAAGATGTAAACCCTTCTCTATCCGCGACAACTGACAGTGATGGAGATATAAATACACTGAATTTACGGAAGACCAAAGAATATAATTATTTCACTTCGAGACACTGAAAATGCACCTACAATAATAATTTTAAAACTACACAAACTTTGACTGAGCCACCTATCAACTTAGGTTTTAACTCAGCCTCAGATCAACTCAGATACAATGACTTAATTTTCAATTCAGATTGACTTGGGACAATTAGGATCAAATGAATTAGATTTTGACTCATTTTTTATTGTGGCTAAGGTTCATGCTTTAGTTGTCATCCTGGTGACTGGTTTGAGTCCTGTGCATGTGGATACATGTTTTTCACTTCTTTCTATGGTCACTTGCAATGCCCCTCACCAGTTAATCGTTACAAGTTACCCTTGGGTTAAAAATTTGGTTTTTGTTGCTTCTTTGCATGCTTCGATCTAGAGGTAGGGGTAGCAAGATTTTTATAAATGATTAATGTTTAAAAGTTTATAGGATCTATGTTTCCCTAGTTTCTGCAAATCAAATGTCTGCAATGGCTCTTCCTGTAAAAGATACAGGGCCACAAATTTGTTCCATACATAGGTGGGGATTGTGATATGCTATCCATTAAGTTTAGATAAAGACAGTATAATGGAAAATACCTTTCCAAAACCTCATTGCTATAGGTTCTATAGCAACATAGGGGGTAGATACTTGCTGAAAGAGTACAAATAATTAGATTAATTTTAGAGCTTAGCATGTAAATTTATGAAATCATTGTAAATTTATAGTCAAGGTAACAATTGTGCATTCATCTTTGGGTCAACATTTATACTAACTCTACTCTATTCAGATGATACTATTACTTGTGTGTATTGTTCTATTACTTTTGTGCATTGTTTTTTTTCTTTTTGTATATTATATATTTCTTTCAAACTATTTGAGATTATTTGAATCGAAGCTGCAGTTATGGAGATTGGGATCCTAGTTTGTAGATTGCACATATTTAGAGTATTCTTAGGGATAACATTCATTGATCAGTTAACTTGTGGACCTCAAATCGGCTATTTAAGTCAGCCAATAATTGAGAGTGTTATAACACTCTAAAAATATTCTGTTAGGAGTTTCATTGTGCATTTTTGTGTGTCAAAATATGCAATTAGAATCTCATCACTAGTGAATGTATAAATGCTTGCAGTGGATGTGTCTTTGATAATCTTGAATTAGTTAGCATTTTATACTATGCTATTTTCTAATCTATTATTGAAATATGGAAAACTGAATAAATGATTTTCCCTGAGAGTTGTTATAGATGTTTATGCATAAAACCTTCACAAGGGTCATCACGCTCTGACTCTGTCTGTAGAGAAGATGTTTGTCTTTGTAGGATGATAAGTTACTTGTGTTGGGAATTATGATATGCACAACTATACATAGTTAATTGTGGAAATATTACATTTCTTTCTGATCTAGCACCTCAAATTATATGACATATTTGTGCACTGTGTTTTTATTTTTGTAGGCTAATGCCTAAAGAATTAAGATCAACCTGCACTAGGAAGTGATCTCCTTGTATAATGGCGTTTTGTATTCAAACTACACCATGTGGTTAATGAAAATGTCCAGTGAGAGGTGGAGTGCAAATGTGTCAAGGAGGTTTTTTAAATGATCGTCAACAATGTATTATGGCGAGGCTTTTGCAATAGCAGGGCTGCTAAGTAGTGAACCCCCTGAGATTGAGATTTCTGATTATCAAAGATTGCCAAGTGGTGACATTGAAAATCCTTTAGACCCTCTTAAGGGTACACAAGCTTGGTGATTTCTTTTCAGGTTAATTTTTCCCTCATTGCAAATACTTTGATTTCATTTTAAATTATTTCATATGCATTTCTATTCATTTAAGAATGCAAAGGGAAATTTTAAAAATCTCCTAATAAATTCCAATTATTTTAGGCTGTTTCATTGCCATCTTGAAACACAGACATATGTACATATACAATGTGTGTGTGTGTTTAAAGAGGTGAGAGAGAAATTTACATTTAAAAGAACCCACATCTTCTCCCACTCAAGGGTTCTGACCTTGGGTCTTACCAATGATACATGTGTGATTATTGTACTAGTTGCTATAAGTAACAAATTTCTAAGTTTTTAAAGTTGCAATTCATGGGTTTTCTTATTATTTTGTTTGTTTTTACCTAGTATGGTGCGAAAAATGTTTATTGACATTCTTGAGTGCACGTTACTACATAAACTGATTATATATTGATGAAATCTAACTTGTGATCACAATTAAAGGATATTAGGTGTTTTTATTGTTAGTTCTAGCATGCTGAAAGTTCTTATGATTTATAGATGTGGGGTTGCAATAAATTTTCTTTCTTTCATCCAATTTGTATTACATGGGATTTGGAATGTAGTATTTTGCAATCATTTAGCCTGAAATGCGTAGCTCCTAAAATTTTCCTTATGTTTGCACCCAGATTAGGTAAGTATGAAAAATAAATTGTGTACTTGTTCGTTAAATAAAGAACAAATTCAAGAAATAAAAAAAATTATGTTGATGGTTTCTTCTTTGTTTGAGATGTTTGGATATCTATCAGATCTTGTTAATGATAAAATATTTGATATAATCAATTTTTCATTGTTGGTGCAATCTCATGGCATCCATAGACGAAAATATCAATCTGATTGTGAGTGCCATGCATGAAAATTTTCAAAAAATAGCCAAAAATATAAAAAATCTCTGTAAGTGATGAGCATTTGTAAGGGGATTCTACATTTTGTTGGAAATCTCTAAACTTGCCATGCAAGTCCATGTCAATAATGGAGTAAAAAACTAAAATGTACAAATCAAGCTGGAGGTATGGAAAAATTGTCTCATCCAAATAGAGGTCTTATTGTCATGCAATATGACAACATTATTGGATATTAACAGTGACTTTTTGTAATGTATGGACTTCTGTAGAGTTGAAATAAATTGATGGGTTCACCCATGTGTCTATTGTGGCTAATTCAGTGTTCGAAAGGTTTTTAATTTCATTAAGCCATTTAATTGGCAACATGCATTGTGAACTAGCTTAGTGTGTTGACATGGGCTTTTAAAAACAAATGAATTTTCATTCTTCCCTATAGGTAATTTCATTGAAATTGGCCTTTCGTCTTTCATTTTTTTCTCTAGATTTACTAGTTATGGGAATATGGTTATTTTCTAATGACATACATTGGATTTTGTGTATGGAGGTTTTTCATTTAAAAAATAACATCTTGCAGTTTTCAGGTTATGTATGGGGTGGCAATGAGGTATTCCCTTTAAGCTTCTACATAGTTAGATAATTCCAGTACATTTCTCTGTGTTCTGATTTTAAGATTTATTTGTTAGCATGGAAGTTTTAGTACTTGTTTTTACATTGCCTCCTTGGACATAATGTTTGTGTAGAATGGGTTTTTTTCGAACTTGTGAATTGTAACTGAGGTAGATGCTAGTTTTGTACCATTACATATTATTTGTTGCACCATTTGAGGATATTTATTGCATAATGTGCAAGATTATACATCTCAGTATTAGTGTGGAGAGTGTTATTTAGTGGCATGTGGGGTTATTTCATTGTGCCTGAAGTTATATTACCTGGGCTCAACAGTGACTTTAGTCCTGCTGCGTTTGAACTACAAGTATTTAGTCCTCTTTTAACAATATTGTTCCCTAAATAAGGATCAGTTGGTCACAATATTTCCAACAAGTTTTAATCTCAAAACATAAGCACAATGTTTTAGAAGATCTGCAAGAAACACTCTCAGTTTACCCATATAGTTCCTTTTTCTAAGATAGAAAAAAGGAGTTGGTATGTCATAACTGATAATACTGAATATGTTGGAACCAAAAACAAAGTAAATGTTTTGAGCAGCTGCTAAAAGGCATCAAGCAAAGTGTACAAAAGTTTGAATGCTCAGTTTGAAATATTGCCATGGAGAATCTAACTGAATCCTGCCTTTACCGTAAGGTGATATCAATCACATAAGGTTGGAAGATTTTCAAGATGTATTTGGTGGAATTATACTTGAAAAATGAGGAAGATCTAGATTTGGGGATGAATATAAGCCAAGATACAATGCATAACCAGGTTAACATCCTGGAGAACCAGCAAGGATTGTAGCTGTCAGAGTGCCTTTGGGGATAGTGCTAGACTGGTATGTGATCTTTAAATTTGGTATTACTTATCTGTAGAACTATCGAGTTGTAACATTTAAAATTTTCATTTGTTAGGGGTGGGGGGGGATCCAATTTATTATTTTTGTTAGGAGGGTTTACTGGAGTGTATTAACACTTCAACTTAGTTTATAAGTGATAAAAGTTAGTATCCTAGTTACTACATTAGTTCTATATGACCAACATACCATTTAGATATCGTTAGGCCACAGGTGTTAGGTGGTTATAACACCTTAAACATTCACGGATGCTATATATAGGTAATTAGACACAAAGCAAGGGTGTGCAGGAGATGTATAGGTGTTGTGGTATTAACAATATAATCAATTATTGATATTATCTCTCCACCATCTCTATCTCTAAATTATTACATAGGAGATATTAACACCTTGTAAGCACACAATATGGAAATGATGGGTTTGGACTCATAATACCTACTCCATTTGAACTACAAGTATTTAGTATTGTTTTAACAATATTGTTCCCCAAATCAGAATCAGTTGGTCGCAGTATTTAAAACAAAGATTTAATCTCAAAACATAAGCACAATGCTTTAGAAGATCTGCAAGAAACACTCTTAGTTTACCCCCATAGTTCCTTCTTATCTAAAATAGGACAGAAAAAGAGGAGGTGGTATGTCATAATACTGATATATTGGAACCAAAAACATAGTAAATGTTTTGAGTAGCTACTAAAAGGCATCAAGCAAAGGGTACAAAAGCTAGAATTCTCAGTTTGAAAGATTGTCATGGAGAATCCAATTGAATCCTGCTTTCATCATAAGGTGATAGAAATCACATAAAGCTGGAAGATTGTCAAGATGGATATGGTGGACATATTTTTTTTTTAAATATTTTTTTTGTTGCGGTCGGTATTCTGACGGCTAGGTTTTTTAAAAAATATTTTTTTGCTGTTGGTAATCCGACATTTTGACTCGTCGCTATAGCGACACTTAGTATTTTTTTTAACTTAATTTTCATCGGTAATCCGACGTTTCTACCCGTCGCTATAGCGACACTTAGTTTTTTTTAAATTTCTTTTTGTTGGTACTCCGACGTTTCTACCCGTCGCTATAGCAACACCTAGTTTTTTTTTAATTTATTTTTGTCGGTGTTACGATGTTTACTATTTTATTATTAAAATTTATTTTCGTCAGTATTTCGATGTTCTACCGACGTTTTTAAAATTTCTTCGGTCTACTGACCTTCTAAAACTATCGTTCTAGTGACGTTTCGAGGCGTCGGACTAGCGACATTTTCCGGTGCACCAAATCATGGTTTCTCCTCACGTCGGTATTTCGACACTTGGTTAGGGCGTCGGACTAGCGACGCTTAAGACCATCAGAAATGCAACGAGTCATTGAATGTTAGAAGTGCAACAAAAATAAAAAAACGTCGGAACTATCGTCGCTATACCGACGTTTAAGTCAAGTGTCGGAAGTCCCACGTGAAGAGAAACCATGTTTTGGATCATAGAAAAACGTCGCTCTTGGGTCGCCTATATGTCACAAGAGCGACATTGTGGCCGTCGGAATTTGGGGAAAATGTGCTAGTGATAACTGGTTCCATTTTCCCCTACCATCGCTGGCGAGTACCCCAATTATTTTTGGAAAACAAGCTTGAAGGGGATAGCATATGCTTGTCATGTAAGTTTGTCCTTCAGACAAATCCATACTAGTACATTTTACGAGCCCTAGGAAGGAGGAACTCAGTGACATCATAGTGATGGTGTTCGATGTCATTTAGGTTTTAACGAGTCTGATAAAGGAAGAAGTTGGCATATTTTCATGTTTAAAGAGTTTGAAAAAAGGTGGAAAAGAAAAATCCAACAGTTCCTTTTCATAGGTAGTCTCACAGATCCAAAAAGGTAGAAAATTGTGTTTAAGAGAACCTCTTAGTCGCGATAGGCTAAGGTATTCATTTTTCATAAATAGTCTATCCCAGCCCGAAAAAGGGGTAAACGTATACTGGGTAGATATCATTTCGCAGCCATTTAACGAGTTCAAAACGACAAGAGTCTTGGCAATCTTTTCAATTTTCAAGAGTCAGAAAAGAGCTGAAAGATGACTCCAACAATAAATTTTTCATGTTTTAACCGAGTCCGAAAAAGTATAAAATACAACTCGTTACTTCAACACCGTCACGTTGAAAACCTGTCGCTGCACAAGAGACACATGTAAAACCCATTTCTCGAAATAACATAGCGAAATAATTGAAAAATATGATTTAAAACCTAATGAGGGTTTTGAAAATTTATAAAATGCCAAATATCGTAAAAAATAAATTACTTTTCACTTTTACCTCTTGTGAGAAATTTGTTACCCTTTCACTGCGATTTTGCAGCGTTGACACGGGCAATCTGGAAGACCAATCGTGAATCCGTCAGTTCCAGGTAAGAGGTTACATCCTTCCCTACATTTTGATTACTTTTCCATTACCTGCAAACCCAATTTTGTAGATCTATGGGGGTATTTTTTAAAATTAGGGTGCGGCGATTGGTGCGGGCACGGACCCGCGCCAACTGGCCTAAAAATTGAACGGGGGTGCGCCAACCGCAACAGTCAATTTTAGCATGTAATTTTAAACAAGAAAGCCCAATTTAACTATTCAAAAGCTTTGGATTTAGCTAATGACAACCATATGGATGTTTTTGCAGGTGTGAGAAGACAAAATGGTGATCGAATGGAAAGAACGAGAACACAGTGAAGAAGATGAGGAAGCCATGGGAAATAGGAGATGCATGGAAGCTCTCAGAGATTGCAGGCTCAAGAAATTATTTATGGCACCATGTCTCAGAGCTCAACCGGAGCTGTTGCAGTACTTGATCAGTGTTTGGGAAGTTGATCAGGAAAAATTCATTATTCGCGACCAGGAAATTGAGATTGAAGTCTCAGATGTTTATTTCATAACTGGACTATTTCGGAGGGGGTCAGTACCAATCCTGACCGAAACCCATCCCTCAATGGAGAACATGAGTATGGTTATTGACAGGGTGTGCCCAAGGGCAAGGAAAGGACCGGGAAGCGGAAAATTGGACATCCATACTATTATGGATTTGGCACTAAAGGTAGTGCTACACACCATCACACAAGATGTTGGATCGCAGGCTCCGTACGAGGCCAAAAAAACATAGCTACTTCTTATTGTGGATTGCATGGCACCAACCCTCTACAACTGGGTAGAGGCAGTAACAATCAACATGAAGCTCCAACTGACGAAATGCATGAAAACCAAGTTGAAGTAGTTCGACTACGGGTCCATACTAGTATCGTTCATCTTGGAACAACTACCAATCTTCCAGCATCAGGAGGCAATAGTTTCGAGACCACCAGTCCAGGAGCCACGGATGGCCTGTTGGGTAGCTCTGATGCCAAGTTTAGGGGGAGGTTATCATATGTCCTAGAGACTAGAGTTCTTTGAGTGGCTTCATTGACAACTTATTGTCATGGAGGATTGGCCATACTCTGGCATAGATTTCACTGTTGATGCATATCTCCTGCTCCTAGAAGGAGAGGATTGGGATGGAGTACTAGGTAAGACTCTTTTTTTTTATTTTGATGAGCATTATGGTTTTTTGTTATGCATGTTTTGACATTAATCCATGTAATTTCAGATGTTGGCCCATAGAGACCTGTAGGTATGTCCCCGATAGTGTGGTAGATTCTTCGTGACGTTGATGTGGCTCCTCATTGTGAGGGAGGAGAGGAGGAGGAAATCATACACAACTTGGAGGGGATCTCCCATTGGATCCCAGACTATGCACGATTCGATGATGTTCCTTGCGCATACCAAAGACACACTACATGGGTGTCAAACCATGTTCACCACTTACTGAGGCAGCTTGTACGGGCAGTGACATGTTATCATGAGCATCATGCCGAGTAGACACCTAGGTTTTATTTCTATATATTTTTTGAGAGACATGATGTCTCAGGATGTAACGGAAACACACATATTTTTTGAACTTATGATGCACATGGATGCAAACACTCGATATATATATACACATATATTTTCCTGTATGGATCTTGTCATATGATGATGATTTTTTACAAATTACGCAAATGTCTATCTAATACAATGTTAGCTACTGTATGAGTTAACGCGTTCATTTGTCTAGGAATATGTTGATATGTAATGTAATCATAATGTCTTTCCAGTAAACAAACACACAAATACAACCTTAAGATGTGCAAAATAAGGAGAGATAGCCCACATAATAAGCAACAATCCAAAAGGTAGGAAAACACTCACAAAGCACACCAAGCCAAAAAGGTTTCATTTTTACGCAAGCTTGAAAACAAAGGTAAACTATGCTTGAGAATGGTTTCATTTTTACACAAGCTCAAAACATAGGTAAAATATGCTTGAAAAGCGGGCATGCCCCCAGCATGGTGACTCATTTCGAGGTACATGCCCCCCAAGATTTAGTCCATCTGTAGTTAATGAAAAGCGGATGGAGTGAAGGTTCAAATTACGAGATCAGAGAAAGGCTCAACTAGGATCTTACAAGATCTTATCAAAGACTAGAATGGAACAAGAACGTGTTTCATTGTTTTAGTGAGGTTTACACATTAAAAGAACTACCCTCGTGACCTAATTAATTTTTTAAACGAGGTTGACATAGAAGACGAACCATCCTCATGAGACTTTGTTTCATTTTTTAAGGATTTGGACACAAGAAAAACAAACTATGCTCCACATGACAACTCATCATGAAAAATAAGAGTTCATAGCTTCCAAGAGGTTCTCATCTAATGGGAGAAAAAAATCTCGAAAATCGCGATCAAATGCCCCTAGTAGATGGTACTCGATGGAACTATCACTGGATGAGGGTAACAAACAAGTGGCCACATAATTAACCTGTGGTGGGGAAGATAAAACTGGTGGATAAAGATCCGAAAGAGATGATGGTGGGCCAGCTACCACATCAGGACCAAAGAATGAAAGATGATCAATGGTCATGATCTGACCTTTATGTGGAAAACAGATCACACGAAAGAGGGAAGAGACAAGTGCACCCATGGCATAAGCATAGTCACGCCCCAAGAGTAAATTGAAATCCAAGTGGCCTGGAACAACCATCACATCTATATAGACAGTTTTCCCTCCAAAAGTAATAGGCAACTTCGGAAGGATCCCTAACGATTGATTGGTTCCTCTGTTAAATGCTAATAGATTCTGTGTAACAGGAACAAGCGATGGAGAAACAAAATCTTGCCAAGTAGTTGAAGACATGACACTAATAGATGCACCTTCATCTAAAATCGTGCTGGTTATGACCATATCTAAGGCCTGTACCGTGATCTCAAAAGGCACATAAGAAGGAAGACGGTATCCCGCAAATCGACTCCAATCGAAGGAAGCGACCAAACTGCTTGGAGGGGGTACCATAGAAATGAGATGGTCATCCCCTGGTGTTACCGGAGCAAGAAGAGCATCCTCCTGGACCAAAGAAATGGGAGTAGGAAGAGCAACTTCTTGAGTCACAGGGACGGGAGGATCTTTCTCCAAGTTCGAGGAATATGAATAAACAAGAAGAACCTGAGGGGGGTTTGATCCACTCTCGATGGAAAAGACCTGATGAACCATAGGCGGGATCAGATCGACCGATTCCACGACCAATGGTTGGTTGGGAATGGATTCTTGAATTTGAATTTCTGGGGGGACGGGATCGACCAAGGATGAATCTTGACCGATCGTGGAATCAACCATCGGAGGAATCAAAGAAAGTTTCTAGTAACCAACCGGAAGGCTGGGTGCAGAAACAATAGGGTTTTCCAACACTCTCGTGGCTTCATCCATGTATGGGCAGAGGTGAATGGGATGATGCCCTTCACGCAACTCACAGGTATTCGTAATCTTACCCTATTTCTTATGAGTCTTATCATTGCTAGTCGAAGATGTGCCACCAATATGACTTCCAGAAGCTAAAGGCAACGACGGACGACTGTTGGACCAAAATTCAAGTACCTTGGGAATTCCAGGGTAGTCTCGAAGAAGGTGGTCACCTTTGCACAAAATGCAAGGGAATTTGAATTTCTGTGGAGGGTTGGATGGTTTAGCAAGGGAAGGTGTCTGAGGTAAAATAGCCGTAGAGTTGGCCTCTCTCTTACCTAAATTCTTATTTTTCGTCTTTTTCTTCTTCTTCTTAGCCACTTGATTACTAGAATCAAGACTTTCACCAGGCAAAGTAGAAGAGGAGGATGAAGAAATAGGCAAAGAAGGGGAGAGGTCCAGCTTAGAATCAACATGATGTTGTTCAGGTAGAGGAGATGGTTATATAGAGATCGGAGTACTTGAGACCACCGACGTCGAGAATAACCAAACAGACAAACCAATAGTTAACCCAGGAAGGGACAATGTTGCCATATAAGAAGCGCCAACATTTCCGAAAGCAGGAAAAATACCAGGATTCCCTTCAGAAGGGATTCCTTAGTTGTTAAACTCCGGAAACGTTGCCATTGGAAACAACCCTAAAACAAAAACACTAAGGAAGATAACTTTAACCAGGAATATTTCGTGGGCAATTAATATTTTAAGACATCGAAAAAAAACTATACCGTTTCATATTTCAAGAGTAGAGAAATAGGAAAAAGGTAACTCTATCACTTTCAAGTTGAAACAAGCGTGAATGGACAAGAGCTCGATGATATTTTCACTTTTAGAGAGAAACGAAAATACCAAAACGACTACTCAGGTAATCTAAGCAAGAGGTTGTACCAAGTTTCCGTGAATTTCCATATACACCTTGGTGATCAAATGAAAGAGAAATGACCAAGGACTTGATGTACATGCAGGTAGTCTCCCCGAATGTTGTGTTCGGTGTATCACGGTTATAGGGCGGAAGACTCAGATTCCTATGGATAAAGGATTGTAACCTATGAGGGTCTCCCTTTATATACATGACAGTACGGGGAGCACAAGTCCATACTAGTGATGTTTAATGCCAGATGGTGAATAAAAACTACTAGGTTTGAGACGCTGGAACACGTCACTAGCCTAGACCTCTAAAATATGTGTGTTAGGTTTAATGCTTCCTTAGGTTGACTGAATTGATTTTTAAGGTTAATCTTGAATTAATGTTTCGATTTCAAGGCCTTACCAAATGTGATCTCAAATTCCTAAATGCACACTAGATGTAAAAGAACATCATTTTCATTCAATGAATGCTAGCTAAGAGAAGGATAGAAATATATGACAAAGCAACAATTGATTGAAACATAAGAAGAGTTCCACTAATGCATCTAATACAACCAAATGAGAAAACAAAAACTCTTTCCTAGTTCACTAAGAGCTAGTAATGCAAAATAACATTTTCATTTTCAAGCTAAGCGAAAGAATGAAATTTTTTGTTTTTTAGATGAATGAAGCACACAATGCACAGTTACACTAAAAATAAAAAAAAAGATTAGTTTTGAGCACTACAAATGTAAATATATAAAACAAATAAATAAAATGCAATATAAACATAAAATGCACTCAAAACAAGGATGCAATCTACCAAGAAAATGAAGGGCTTTAAAAACAATCCAATGAGCAATGTGATCTATGCTTGAAGTGATGAAATGTAGATTTAAATGAAAACAAAAGTGATCATCCAAAAAACCAAAGACACAAAGAATCGAGAAAGACTAACACAAACAGTCAGTGAATTGAAACGACAAATATCAAAGTGACTCAAACTTCACTTAGAAGGCTCCATGAGGAGAGGGCTGAACGAATAGCACAAGACACTTAGGAACCCTAGGGATATAAACTCCACTGATAAGATGATGGACAAATAACTGAGAAGAATAAGATTAGAGAGTCAAAACAATCTCAAAAGACCAATTGAAAGGCAAAGAACCAATCCAGAGCCAAGAACTATTGACAAAAACTCAGAAAAGAGGTCAAATCAAATCCTACAGGATTCAGCGTGGCTGTTAGGATGTAATCCACGCCTAACAGTGGCTGGCACACCTATGACAAAAGCAACATGTGCCAATTGGCGCGACTGTTTAAGGAAAAACCGCGCCAAGCTAGAAAACCATGGGAAAAAGATAAAACCACTGAGTAGAGGTCAGACTTGACACTCTGGAACTAAACATGATGGTTTAAAATAGTCAGAAAAGTTAAGCAAATAAGAAAAACAATTAAACGACCAAAGTCAACTTGAAAAGCCAAACATGCAACAAACAATGAGACGAAAAACACACATTGGTCCCCAGCGGAGTCGCCAACTTGTTGTGTAGGTAAATCCCCTCTGCAGACAGAGGCAATCCCTCTAGCCCTAGGGTGGGTCTAGCAACAAGAGGACATGCTAATGCATCGATTCCTAGTTAATGAATGTAACTAAGTTGGGGTATATTGTCCTACCTTGGATCCAACGTAGTCGTCGTAGTTGTGGCAGTAGTCTCCTAATCTTCGTCCCGACACGTCGCGATCCTTCAGCAATGGTACTCGGGTGCCTGCACAAAGATCAAAGGACAAAAGAAACGTACAAGGCAATATTTTCATTCATAACTAGCTAATTAGTCAAGGAGAATTAAATGTATTGTGAAATATAAATCACATCAACACAAGATGGGAACCAAAACATCAATCATGTATTCAATTAAGAGAAAGAAAGAGATTACAACCGGAGCCTTGACATCGCAGCCTCCTTCAGCCGGTCCAGTCAAAACACGTCTTGAGCATTCGTCAGGGAATTTGGACATGGCGAGGCAATAATATAAGCTTTCTCTCGACAAGGGTCTCTCTTTGCTCTATTTCACATCAGCTATATCTGACTGTTTCAACAAATGTTCAGCAATTCCTATTCAGCTATCTGCATCTATGTGAGAGAGATGTATTTATAGAAGGAGAGGAGGAGGTTGGGATCCCTCAAATGGTGGAAGGGATTCCTTATCCTTTGGGAAGTTTCCCCAAAAGGAGGAAAGAAGAAGCCAAAGGAAGGTACTCGACGTTATTTAGTTGAACAACCCAAGCTGAATCACTCATGAAGTAGTTAGCATAGAAACTTCGCTTCTATATTTAAAAAGCTTTCCAAAAATAGCTCGGCACGGGTAGCTCACTGAGACAGAGAGCCAATGGGTGCGGGGCCTAGTGTTAATTCCCTTTATTGGCGCGAGGCAATAACTTCCTGCCAGTGCCAACCCAAAATCATGTGTTTTTGATGGTTTGTTCCAAGAATTGTCAACAGATGAAATGTTCTTCTCATGGCAAGGGATGCAATGAAACTTCATATAAGTCACAGAAATGGTCCTCCAATGTGCGAGATGGGGATTGCAGGGATGGTGACAAAATGTTGTGTAACAACATGCGGCAAAGAGAACCTTAGGGGAGATTGTCCATAGAAATAGGGTGGCAGGCGTAAGATATGAAATGCACAAGAGGAAAAAACTGTTATGGATGTTGGAAAAAGCATTCCTCGTATTTATGCAGTTGTGGATAACAAGCTTGCAGAGCACCGGGAATCTATCATTGAGATGGACAGTAAGATATGTGATCAAGTTATTTCTAGTTGGATTGATCCTATATCTAAGTGTAGCTATGTTATTATTGACTTGGTGAATAAGTGTGGCTTGAGTAAAGAAATGCATACAGAATCTTGGTTAATGCAGTTGGATACAGGCACAAACAAAATAGTTCACCATTGGGTAAGAGCATGTGCATTTGAGTTAAATGGAATTCCTACAGTAGCGCAATTGAACATATTTACATTGGGTTCCTACAATATGATATTAGGTATGGATTGGTTATACCTTCACAGGACCAAGGTAGAGTGCTATGACAAAGTTATTGAGTGGTTGGATGAAAATGGGGAGACAAGAGACTTACAGGGAAAGAAGAAAGCCCCATAAGTTAGGATAGTGACAACCATGTAGGCCAAGCACAGTTGTAGGAAAGGGTGCATGCTATTTGTAGTTCATATCTCTAGTGAAAAAGGTAATTAATTTGAGGATGCGGATGTGTTGAACAAGTATGCAGTTTTGCATTAGTTTCAGGATGTGTTTCTAGCAGATATTTCCGAGGTGCCACCTCACAGGGAGGTAGAATTTTATGTTGAGTTGGTGCCAGGGGAAACTCCAACATAAAAAGCACCTTATAGGATGAGCACACCTGAGTTGGTAGAGATGAAGTTGAAGCTGAAAGAAATTCTTGACAAGGGGTACATTAGACCAAGTGTATCGCCATGGGGTGTGTTGTGGATCATTATCTACATATCCTTTTTATATTTCATTTTGAAATTATGAAAAGAAAATTAAAAAAAAAAGATAAGAATTCAAAAATATGCTTTAAGTATGAAGTTTTGTACTTTAGCATAAAAAAAAAAAGGGGAATGCATGTTTTTCCGTTTTTATTTTATATATGTGAAGCGGGTGTCAACTTTAGGTTGTCATATAAATATATAAAGGATAAAGCTCGAGCAGATTTTCGAGCGAAAGGTGCCATCATACAAAGAAGCTCGCGGATATGCAACTGCGGGGGGTTAACTTGCCCGTCAGTTATAAAATCCCGACCCCCCGCAGTTGACCGGTCAGATCTCCGAACTTTGGTGATCGACGGTTCTGGTTAATTACGGGGGGTATGGATAGAACTTCCCTGCCGTACTCATAGACCCCCCGCATGACGTCATCCACTGCCAGCTGTTTCTCCACGTCAATCTTGCATTTATTATGATTCCCACAATCTATAAAAAGGGTTTTTCCGTCCTATTGTGATTTATTTGTGTCTGTTTGCCTTGTTTAAACTGCGTCCCGCCACCTTTGCGCTATTCAGTACTTTGAATTGTTTTCAAATTCCTGTCAGTCATGGCCAAGCGAACATCATTGTCTGGTTTTTCCAGTCTCAGTCCCCTCCTAGATAGCGAGAAAGATGTTCATGATACCGCGTCATCCATAAACCATCCTCTCTTGCATTATCAAGTAACCTTGAACACTGACAAGTCGCCTGTGTTTTCTGCTATGCAAAGTTCGGGAGTGTTATCCGCTTGTATCCCAAAAACTCATTTCTTCCCCGAATTTATTTCTTGGTTGGTTTCGTCTATGTACCCCGGCAAATGTTTTGTTATGAATTCGCAAGGGGAAAATATTCTGCAGGTTTCAACTCAATTAATGCGTCAGGCATTATGTTTTCCAGAAAATGATTCTCCTTTGCAGTTCTCTGAAGATTTGTTAATTCAGTATTTTGAGGAGCTTTCAAATGAAGAGTTTAATCGTTGCATGTCGTTTTTGGTATCAAGTCCAGAGAAGACTCAATTTGAAACGGGAAAATTCAGTTTAGAGGCGTTCAATGTTCAATACAGGCCAATCCTTAGCTGTATTATGGATATTTTGGGGAGAGATGATGATCGCGAAATTGACAAGGCAGCCCTGGGGATGTTCGCTCTTATGATGAAACCAGGGGTGGTGCTAGATATCCCATCCTTTTGGCAAGAAGTGGTGAATTCTCAATTGATCGCCTTTCCTTTAACAGGTTATTTCAGATTTCCCTCATTGGTAGTCTACTTGTTTTTATATCAGAATGTTGAAGAATTCATGAGTGTTGGTTTGAATATAATGGATAGTAATAAAAATAAACGGTCAGTTTTGCTTTAGACCGATATGGTCAGAAGAGAAGATAATGAAGCCGGTTTATTTGAATTTGTGGACCATTTCATGACCACTACTTATAAAATTCTTAATGGAACTTTGCCTCCATGCTTCCTGCCAAAGGCCCAGGAGTTCTTGCAATTAGGACCTAATTGTAAATTTGGAGACTGGTTTGTTTTTGAAGATTATTCTGAGATAAGGCTATATGGAGTCAGTATTGAGCCTTATAGGCTTCCAAAATTTGTTCCCATGAGACTGTTTGCCTTGGAATTTATAAGGCAAAGTCTTAATGTGGATCAAGTTCATTTTCTGCCCATGAAGAAAGGATTAATGTACAAATTGCCTATGAGTGTAGGCCCTTTTGTTGTTAACACAAGGCAAGCTTTTGAGGAGGTATCAAAAATATTGGAAGAAACACAGTTGCTGTTGGGAGAGAAATGGGCCTATGACCCACATGGGATTATTTCACAAAAAAGGGTCGAGAATGGGTATGTTGCTTTTACTCATGTGAGTAAACCGGATTTAGAGAAATTGGCTAATCCAGGAGGGCCAAGTTCATCACGGATCAGTATTCAAACACCTGCAATATTGGAAAAGATGGGCAAAAGAGGGAGAGATGATGTTATTGAGATCGATGAGGAGGAACCCCGAGAGGAGAAAAGGACTAAATTAGCAGAAGACCACTCTTCTAATTCACCTGGTTTTACTCTCCAGGTCAGTGAAGAACAAGGTGGCCCTTCATCTCCTAGCAGACCAGAACTTCATTTGGAAAAGGCTCCTTCCATGAAGCAAGTGTTCTCACAGATTGAAGAAAAGAACCAAAGAATAAAGGCCAATATAGAAACACAAGTAGAGCACCATATACCTGCTGACCAAACAAGACTATTGACTGTAATGGATCTGGAGAAAGATCAGTTTAAGATGGCGCTGTCGCATCCGACAGGAATGTCCCTTAGACCTTCAGGCAGCTTTAAGGAGCTGTTATCGGAGAAGCAGGCCGCTATCAAAAGATCAAATTGGGCCAAGAAATTCATAAATTTTATTAATGCCAAGACAGATGAAGAGTTGAAATATATGGGGATACTGGATAGGTATTTCTATGCTGAAGAGGTAAACAAAATGATCATTAAAAATGACCTTCTAAAGGCATCAGAGAAGCGGCTACAGGTAATTAAAGAGATGGTTAAGAAATTTGATATTTCGTTTGATAAGTTGATAAGAACAGGTTTGCCCTCATGCTGGAGGGAGGGAGGTGAGATTATGTCCTGGAAATTTTATGAGGATCAATTGATATTTGCAAAAAGCAGAGCAGATGGCCGACATGAGAAGACACAGATATTGAAGGGAGAAACAGTATTCAATTTCTTACAAAGGCATTTCCTTCTGCTGTGGATGGTGAAGACATTATTCACAAGTAACCTCACTCACAGTCAAGTTGTTGCCTTTACACTGGAATATCATCGTTATAAGAACGCTCCGATAACTCAAGATAAACTCTGGAAGGAATGCAAGAAATTTTCTATTGACACAGAAAAAGGATTTCCAGTCAAACAGCCCCAAGTAGCCGTTCAGCTGCAAGTAGTCATTGAGTCAGCCGCTATTCCAGGAACATCAGTTCCTTTAGATTAGGAGTTATCATCTTTTATTTTGTTTTAAGTAAAGTTATGTAAATGTAATAAAATATTTCCAAGGCATGTACCTCCGCTACAGAGAGTAGTTAAGCAGTTACAGTTAGTTAGAATCAGTTTTATAACTGAAAACCATTTTGGTTCAGATTGTATTTAAAGACATCTTAAGGAAGAAAGAGGGTTCCGAGTTTTGAACCTTGAAAGGCTAATTTTGTACTGAAAAATATTGAATGAATGAAAAAGCTATGCAAGTTTCCATTATTCCATCTGTGTTGAAGAGTTTTCTTGGTTTTCATTTCATTTCCATATCTGTGAATAAAGTAGAGTGATTAGAGCTGCAGGTCTCTTGATATTTACGTATCTAAGAGTTAAATATCCTTAATGGGCGCTCCTTTACTTTAGCTTATTTTTTATTCACTTCTTCAGGATTTTATTATGGCAGTTTCTGTTTTAAGTAGCATGACAAACTGAAATCCTTTTCTTTCTTCGTCTTCCATTCGCTCACTTCAATATAAAAGGAACATGGCATTGCAAAGCTAATAAAGATTTGATATTTGGGAAATATATTATTAATATTTGAAGGGTTAAGAAACAGATACATATAAACATTTTGTGACATAATCTTTAATGTCTTGAGCACGGATTCTTGTACACAGCCGAGAATTGTTTCTTAAGGAACAACAGGGTGCACCAATGTTGTTCGTAAAGAAG
Organism: Pinus albicaulis; assembly: GCA_034641835.2. NCBI lineage: Eukaryota > Viridiplantae > Streptophyta > Pinopsida > Pinales > Pinaceae > Pinus > Pinus albicaulis. The sequence goes on along the minus strand of CM076572.1, from coordinate 1,301,257,512 downwards.
AAGGATGACACTCTTAGACTATGCATTGAATACAAAAAACTGAACAAGGTGACCATCAAGGGCAGGTACTGGTGAGCCCTGGTATTGCACCAAGAGTGATGCAACTCCCACAGGTTCGTACAAACTTGGAGGTGACAATGCTATATACACAGAAGATGCAATATACTCATGCCATCCTCTTTTGAGTCCTACGAAAGGGTGATATTTCTAGGGTTTCTTAGTGAAGTCTATCGCACTTCTGAATTAGACCTAGAACTAAAAATGACTCAAAACCATTACTCTATCAACAATCAAAGGTATATTCTCACACAAGAATATACATCTAGCTATTTTGCAAGGAAGGAAATCTACAATTTAGGCTATTGCAAGAAATAGAAGTAAACTAGGCAACATTCATGAAGCAAATTGCTAAATTGAAATTGCAGAAAGGAAGAATAATCTAATCACTCATTGCTGGGCCAAATGGCTAAGTAAAATATAATATTTTATGCTTAATTTCTATGCTTTAGCAATGCATCTAGTCAGGGGCTAACTATGATTGTAAATACTCTTTTTTGCAGCAAAAGAAGGGAGTACTAAGGTGGCTTAAGAAGTTCATGGACTCATGGATTCAGATCTGAAGGTGTCTTGGAGTTTGTGGCAGGGTTAGGTGAGGTGGAAGATGGTTTTTGGGCTAGTAGAGAGGCTAATTGGCGCTGCTACAAGATCTGCTATATGTTTTCTATAGTTTTATAGGATGTCCTATAAATGCTACAAGAAATAGGTCGAGGCTGTTTTGAGGCCAAAATCGATGAGGAAAGGGGTAGGGAAGGTGAAATGAAGGTGTATTTAGGTGGATGGAAGGAGGCCAATCCCTTTGACAAGCTCATAAATTCTCTCAAAGTCCGTCTTTAACTTCTAGGGTTGCTCTCGGTGTGCTGGTGAAAATCTCAAAAACAGGGCTAAGGGTGATTTTGTTGAAAGGACATTGGTGAAAGGTGAGAAATGGAGCTAGGGATGTTTTGGATTCATCCTCTGTTGTTCTACTCAAACCTGCAATAAAACTACTTGTTCATGCAATAAACATTGACAGATCTATGATGAAGAAGATGGAAAAGATGAGTTGAATTTGATAGGAAAACCTACTTATGCATTCAAATAGAAATCTAACTTAGTATTCTCCACATGTTTATGAAAAATACAACAACTTGTCTATTCTTTCCAAGAAATCATAATCTGAAGAGAAATTTTGGGCATGTGGTGAATATTTTCCCTCCTCATGCTCTAATGAAAGAGGTGAGAGAGGGAGGCTTTGACGCACAGATATTGGAGTTTATATGCTACTGTACCATGATCTACAAGTGCCTAACTACAACAAATGTGAAATGGAAGAAAACCAAAAACAATAAAATGAAATGTAAGCAAGCTAGTTAAAACTCATAAAGTAAACTAGCTACAATGGCACAAAAATAAACATAAATACATAAGAGAGAGATACTGAGGCCAATAGATTGGGCCCCAACCCACAAGCTCAACTCTATGAAACTAAATCAGTGAAGGACAAACTGAATAATCATTTTATTGCATAAATAGTCTCATTACATAGAAATGAAAGTCTCAAAATTCTATCACAAGAGCTAAGAGTCTACTAGCTTCCTCTAAAATTCGAATCCTAATGAGATATTTCTCTGTCCTATTTAACCTAAAGGGTAGCTACCAAAAGCTCCCTAAAAACTAGGTGATGTTTCCCTTTTGATAGAAAGAGAAGTGGAACTTTGGTGCGCTTGATCTTCCACTTGCTTGGCTGACTTTGATTTTGAGTTGTTGAAGGGAATATTGAGGATCCCTTGGCTACCTTTAGGAGTTAAGGAGGTGAACAACAGTCCTATAATATCTCCTTGTTGTCTACTTTGAGCTTTGATTTCACAATATTCAAAAAAAATGGAATATCTTCATGATTATCCTGCATTTAACCCATATTAGGCATTCAAAGTATGAAAAGACTTAATCACCATCTACACTAAGCAACATATGACCATAATGTAATTAAATGTGAGAAAGAGAGACTAATAAGGCTAAAAAGGTAATAATTAACCCCTCCAATTGTACCTAATGATGGTGCTCATCATCACCCCCATAACAAATGGTCGCTCATCCTCTGAGCAACTTATTCCTCCTTCTTCATTTATTTTAGTGCTTTAGTGGCCCCTTTGATCTCCCAAGGAATAAGTGAAGGAGTTCATTCAGGAGGGTAGAATCCAACATTCCTTTCTTCTTTCTCCCATTGTTTTTTTTTCCTCATCTCGGTCTTTCCCTTCACTCAGTCCCAGCAACAAAGGTGGAATGAGCTTCAAGCCGACCATTGTATTTCCATTGCCTGCATAACCCTCTTGTATAATTGTGCCTTTTCTAGGGCACTAAGAGGGAGGACATTCTACCTTCTTTGGCTTGCCATTACACATTCATCTCCCAACAACCTAGAAATATCATCAAAATGTGCAATGGTTGTGCTTGTGTGCTGAGGTACTTGTCTGCAAGGCTAAAATATTTCTCTAACATGAGGTGATCTTTGATGACTCCCCGAGGGCTGAATAGTTCTTCCCTTATGTGTATAGGGTCCCTGATTTATCTTCTCATCACCTTCTTTACTTCATCTACCCTTGCTTCCTCATTCACCATCCAAGAAGATAATGCCATTAATTTCATATCTCCCAACCTAGGGTTAGTGTCCCAAATGTTTAAGTCTGTCAAAATAAGATTGTGCATGTATAATGCTGCCATCTTGGCCTTGTCTCCCATGCTGGACTGATGCAAAATTCAATGAATTGCCTACAATTATAAAAAGGTAAGGGCCCATGAGAGGCTAATGTCTTAATCTAAAATTGGAGCCACTCTTCTTTGAGGTAGACGACATAGGAGCTTGATGGATATCTGTGTTGGATGGCCTCCACGTACAAATATGCCATGGTGGAAATTTGTTTGTCGTTTTGCTGAAGTTGAATCTGAAATCTTGCAATCTCTGCCTATGTTTCCTGAGTCTTCTCTTTCAACATGGATTCCTTGAGCCTAACATCAGAAAAATTCCTTCCCAATTTAGTGACCTTCTCCTCCATGATCCTTATGTCATGCACACCTTTTGTTGTAGCAATTTCCACCCACTGATGAGTGTGTTCTCTTTCTTGTTCCAATTGATAAAATAAGGGGACTACAAGCTTCTGAGGAATCATTCTCCCCCCTTCAATAAATTTATAGGAAGAAAAAATATTTGGTTCATGGATAGGGTGTGAAACTACCCATCTATATTTAGGGACAGATTTTGGGGAGGTAGGATCCTACTTTTTCTCCTTCTCTTCCTCCCCTTTGGCATCTTTCCCTTCAACTTGTGTTTATTTATCAACTTCTTGGGCCTATTTCCCACCCATGGGTGCATTATCTCCCTCCCCCAAGGCTTTATGCTCTGTTTCTAATACTTTTGGAGTTTCCTGTAGCACGGATAGAGTTTCTTGTAGAAAACTCTGTTTTTCCTATAGAAGACCCTCCCTTACTTTCTTTTCCTTATTTTCTATCTTTTGAGGTTCTGTGGGGGTTGGTATATGTGTAGGGGATTCCAACCTAGATGAATGTCTCCTCTTATAGGTCACAGATGTTCTATCAGGTGAGGTGGCCTCTTGAACTTTACCTTCTTCCAACCTTATCTCATCATCCTTTTTGGGTGACTCCTCAATTTTTATAAGGATTTTGGTTGGAGTCTGTAGCTACCCCTGCTTAACCCTAAAACTCTTTATAGTCTTGAAGTACATGGGTGTTTTTCTTTTTTTTCTTGGCCTTCACCGGTGTGCTCAAAGTGGCTAAGGTAGTAGCCACTTCTTTCTCTGTTATCTTAGGTTATATGCTGGTCTGTTGAGGAGAGGTATCAATGCCTAGAATAGGGTCTAATATTTCCTCCTCACCTACCTTCTCTTCCTTCTTCTCCTTTGTTTCTTAATCCTCTATTTCATCTCCCTCTTTTTATTCCTCTTTTCCTACCTTTGTTTCTAAGGTTTATTTGTTTTATGTTTCAACCTCTATCTCTTCTTCTTCCTCATATTCTCCTTCTGTCTCTTCAACCTCCCCTTCTTCTTCTTCTTCCACTCCCCTCTCTCCAAGACTAGAGGTAGAGGTTTGTCTAGTTTGGGTGGCTATGAAGGCTTCCCTATCCATATTTATGAATGAGGACCAATGCACAGGGAGGTTCAATATTTTTAGAGCATCATTCACTATTAGCTTGATGAGGCTATGGTGAGCTAAGTGTTGGTGCTTCCTTTCCCTAACATTTTGGCTCATGTACCTAATTGAATGGAAGAGGAAATAAGGAATGCTCAATATTTGTTCTAGATGGAGTTCTCCTTGAAATCTAATTTCATTCAATAACATGAAGTGGTATCCATAAACCACACTAAATCTACCCTCATAGGAAATGAATTTAATAATATGGAATGCTACTTCATCCCAAGGGTATGGAAGGATTTCTCTCCTCACTCCATTTTTGTCTTCAATGAATTCTTCACCTGGAATAAAAAATCTCTTTTAGCTGAAGTGTTGTACACCCTATCTTCCCTATTCCACTTGACTCCTAGGGGAAAAGTGGTGATTCTACTAATTAACCCAGGTGTAATTATGATAGCTAGGCCTCTGGCCGCAGTGGTGGGCATCCCATCTATTTGTGATTGCAGGGCCACTTCAAATTCTCAAGATATCTCCTCATCAAAGCCTTTGAGGAGCTCGAAGAAACCTAATTACTGGTGGTTCCTAAAAATATCCACCACCTGAGGGTGTAATCTTATCCTTTTGATATCTGTGGGATCCCTTCTATTAAATCCTCCTCCAATTTTATGTCTGTATTAGGAATGTGGCTGAATGATTTTCTCTAAGAGTTATTGGTGAAGTGTGGCCTTAGAGATTATATATTTTAAAAAAACTCAGACTACCTTGATTCAACCTCTTAATTCTCGAATTATTGCTGATTGTGTATAAATTTCATGGAAAATTCACAACTTTGGGGAGTGAAAACCACTTACCTCTAACCTTTGGTGTTTTTTTGCTTGGGAGATGGTGGTATTAGGAGTTAATACCACCTATGAGTGGCTATTATTTGCACTTTTTCTCACTGCTGAACCTTCTTTGAAGTTTCCTATAGCATACACAATTTACTATAGCACGAGGTTTACATGTAGACTCAGTCTTGGTGTTGCATTCTTTGATGGCTCCTCTTACTTTCATTCCTCCCACTGCTCTCAAAATTCTAAATGACTTGAGAATAATGAGCCAACATTTCCCTTTATGGAAACTTAACCGACTTTGGAGCGGAGTGATGACTTGGATTGTGGCATGAGTTTTCCTCTTTTGGACCATTGGACCCACTTCACTTAATCATTTCCTCTACCTCGGAATCACCTCCATGTCCTTGTGAACTCCCCCTTAATTGATTTTACTTGCCCAGGTGGCATGCACACTCAAATTCTCATTCACTTTAACTTCATAAGGGTGGCCAAGTTAACTGGCCACCTTTTCGTCTTTTTAATCTCTAATTCTCGACATTAATTAATTTTTGTCAACATGAGTGAATAGCGAGAGGGTGAAGGGAAATACCTGAGCCTGCCTATTTCTAAGGAGATGCATGCATCATTTGATGTAGGGAGATGGAGTTTTGTGATATCCATGACTGTTTTTCCTTTTGTTCTGTTTTTTTTAATACATTTTCTGAGTGAGCATCTTATTTCTGAATGAGTTGCTTAACCTTTTTATTTGCTTGTTATTTTTCAGGTGTTGCATGGAGGTCCTCAGGTGATCTTGTTGGTGTGATAATCCTCCTGGAGTCTTCTGGTGGTCCTTTGAATTCATTTCCATCAATTTCTTCTTACTTTTTGACCTTGTTGTCCCATGTACAGGAATGCTACAGGAAGTAATCAAGTTCCTGTAACAGAACCTTCTCTATTTCTTTGGAGCTTCAAATTGCTGAGAAATGAAGGGAAATGGTGTATGGAGGTTAGGGATGGAGCTATGGAGTGAGTGGAGAGATGGAGAGGTGAGGGTAGAGGTCCCATGTCTAGATATAGGTAACCTAGCTGCTAGTGGTGAAAAATTGGGTTGAGAGAGTGAGTACTTATGCATGGAGTGGAGTGAGGGTTAGGAGTGGTATGTATAGGAAAACAATACATTTTCATGTTTTTCTTGAAGTTTATATGCCCTTGAGAGAGCTTCCTTTCTTGCAGATGATTTTCCTGTAACACTACATCCCGTAGCAATTACAGACATGAGAAAAAAATGGGCTTTCTCCTTACTTGAAGGGAGAAATGGGTGGATGGATGCATGTTGGGGTTGCTAATGGAGTGGGTAGGTATAGGAGAGAGAGAAGATAGGAAGAAAACTTCTTCTATGTGTCTAAAATCGCCTTTGATCAAAAAATTGCAAACTAGAAATAAGTGAGTGCATAGGTTTTCATCTAGAAGTTGGTCATCCACCATTCCTTCCTCATCTGCAGGTAGATTTATTCTAGATAAAAACTCTGCAACAAAATTCTCCTTACCTAGTTTATCAACAATTTTCAGGTCAAACTGTTGTAATAACAACAACCATCTAATTATTCTAGCATTAACATAGGGTTTATTCATTAAGTACTTAATGGCTGCATGGTCAGTGTGTACAAAGGTCTGATAAACTATGATATAATGTCTAAACTTGTTTAAAGCATGGACAATGGATACAAATTCCTTTTCTGTGACAATATAGTTGAGTTCGGCCTTGGAAAAATTATTTCTAATGAAATAGATGGCATAGGGTAATTTGTCTTCCAACTTCCCCAAAGCTGCCCCCACATCTTTGTCTGATGCATCTGTGTGGATGTGGAAAGGCAGAGCCCAATTTGGACCTCGGAGAATGAGCGCAATAATTAAATTTTCCTTAATGAGCTCAAGAGCTTTTTGAAAGATAATGGACCATATAAATTCAGAATCTTTGGCCAACAAACCAAATAATGGTGAAGCCAATTTGCTCAAATATTTAATGAACCTTCTATAGTAGCTAGCTGAACCTAGGAAACTTCTGACATCTCTCTGCTTTTGAGGAGAAGACACCCTTTTTATGATGGTCATTTTGTTCAGGTCCACCTGTATTCTTTCTTGTGATATTGAGTGCCCAATACTACTCCTGCTCCTTTTAAGAATTCACACTTTTCTGGACTCAGGGAGAGATGCATCTCAATGCACCTTCTCAACATCTTTCCCAAATTGGAGAGAGCTTCCTGGAATTCATCCCCTTAAGGTGTGAAATAGTTCATGTAGATTTCTACCGAGTCATGGAATAGCTCTGAGAAAATGCTCAAGATATCTCTTTGGAAAGTAGTTGTGGCATTGCACAATCCAAAGGGAAGGACTCTGTAAGCGAAGGTGTCCCAAGGACATGTAAAAGTAGTCATGTCCCGGTCTTCAGGGCTAATTTGGATCTAGTTCTACCTAGTGAAACCATCTTGGAAAGAAAAAAATTTCTTTCCTGCAAGGCCATCCAAAAATTGAGCTATAAAGGGCAAGGGGAAATGGTCCTTCTTGGTGGCTTTGTTGAGTTCCTGGTAATCAACACAAATTCGCCATTTTAAATTCTTATGTGGGACTAGGGCAAGAGGAGATACCCACTCATTGTCTGATATAGGATAGATGAAAACTGCATCCAATAATTTCTACAGTTCTTCCTTTAATATGTTTTTTAGAGCCGGGTTCATCCTTCTTTAGGGTTGGTGCACACACATTCACCCTTCTTTAATGTAGATATGATGTGTGCACATCGAGGGATGCACCCATTTCATGTCTTTGTAGTCCCAATCAAATGCATCAAGGTTTTCTTTCAAGATCTAGCATAGATGCTATTTTTCTTTAGATGATAGGGATGAGTTAATTTTTAGATATTTTGATGGTCCAAATTCCACAGCCTTGGTGGTTTCAGAATTTGAATCCACTGAGTCCAGTTCCATCCAAGGGTGGTTCTCAGACTCTTTAACTAGGTCATCAAGTGGACTGTCAATGGGTAGCTGGTTCTAGATGATTTGATTGATGAGGTCATCCTCATCAGGTTGCCCCCCTCTAAGAACAATATCTATGGTACAAATGGGGTAGGGTGTAGTGTTGTATACTTCATCTTCTTCTTCTTCATCCTCCAACCATAAAGGTAGGTCATGTTCAATGGAAGGTTGGGCAGGAGGATATAATACTAGTTGTTTAGATAAGGGCCCATTATTTATAGTCATGTTTCTGGCCCAACAACTAATATAAGCATCAATAGTGGCTAACCAATGTATCCATAAAATGAGAGGATATCCATTAAAATTGGTTTTTGGCTGGAGAATTAAGAAATATGCAGGGTACTCCCAAGAGTTGATTGAAACCATAACATCCTCAACAATTCCTTCCGGATCTATTATGGACCAATCTGCAAGTTGTAAAACCATTGTGGTTTTCCTCAAAGTCCCTTGGAGGTTGAGTTTTAGCATAGTCTCCTTGGTCATTAAACTAATGATAACCCCAAGATCAATCAGAGTATTGGGGACTATGACACCATTGATGTGTACATCTACAATTGGACTTCAAGGGTATAGGTACTTCAGGAAGATCACCCTTCCCAACATTAAGTTGGACAATTGTCCTACTACATTGATGGTGGGGGTATATTTCTTCTTTCTCCCAGGTTTCTTAAATCACTTTTCCTTTATGATCCTATTGTAAATAGGCACATCCTTAATGGCCTAGAGAAGGGGTATTTTTACACAAAAAAATTTCAGCTCTCTCAGAAGTTGAGTCTCCTCTAGGATGTGCTGATTAGAGTGGATCAAGTGTTTAGGAAAAGGAGGTTGTTGGATCTGAGTGGGAAAATGAGGTTGTTGGATCTGAGTGCTACTTCATTCCTTTTCCTCCTAAACCTCTGCAAGTGAAGATGGAGGATGATTGTCCTAGATTACTCTTCCCAGCCTAAGATTTATCTCATGTATCTCTACAACATAAGTTGGATATGATGTCTCTCCACTATAAAAATGTTGTGTGTGCTTGTTTTTAGGGTTCAGATTGGGCTATGCAGGAATCTGAGGCAGCTTGGATGGAGCAAAATGAGTGAGCTGAGGTTGAGTTTGGGGTGGAGACAATAGATCAGGTGTGTTACACAGTAATTTGTCACCGTCCCTACCATTCCCCATCCCGCACAATGGAGGACCCATTATGTGACCTGTGAACACTGTCATGCCTTGAAAACATCATCAATGCATCCCTCTGAGTATGAACTTCATTTCCCCTTGAGACATCTCCTTGCAAAATCCATGAAAAACAGCTCTTTTTGCATTGGCGCGGGTAGACAGTTCAGTGCTCGCGCCAATCAGGGAAATCCTGTAAAGAGGTCGCGCCACTTGGTGCTCTGTCATAGAGCAGCAATCGCGCCACCCATTTTAGGGACTGTTTTTTAAATATGGATGGCGGAAGTTGAGTTCAAACAAACTCACAACCATTGCCTATCTTGAGTTGGAAGGTTTGGCTGCGGGAGTTCTATGGAAGGGAAGTAGTTTTGCCACCTTCTATGGAACCTTCCTTGTTGATAGGGCCAATCCCATAATAATAGGGATCCCAACTCCCTCCTTCCCCATCTATAAAAGCTTGCTCGGATCCATGGCAAGCTAGTCTGGAAGTGCTGAAGCTTTGCATCTCCCTATTCCCAAGTGCCTTTGTGCTGTAAAGAATCCCTTCTTTCCCTTAAGGCCCATTCAAGCGAGGAGACCATTGTTACGAGACTATGGAGAGGTTTTCCCTTTCCTTGGCGAGCTTTGCGAGACGTGGACGACCGGAGACCCGTTCGAAGGAAGCTGCGACGTCAGAACTTGGTTGTAACTTCTATTCGTTTATCATTTTAATAGATGACTATGATTATGGTTCCACTCCTTTTTACATCATGTTAATGCGAGTAATATCTTTTCTGACCGATGTTTAGTTACGTATGCTGGTTCCTATGCATGTATCTGTTCGTTTCTTCTGTGTGCAGGTGTTCATACACGGAGATCGTGGAAGGATTGTGATCTGCCAGGGCTGAAGGACGGGGACACTTCTTCTTCAGATCATAGCGTTGGAATCCAGGTAGGCTTCTATCCCAAGTCTTTCATTCGTAATTAGGAGCTTGCGTCATAGCATTGTTTGTTTGTTGCTAGACCCCTGCTGGGCTAGTAGGGATCGCCTCTGTCCGCAGAGGGGATTTACCTCCTCAACAAATTGGCGACTCCACTGGGGAACTTAACGAGACGTGGACGACCGGAGACCCGTTCGAAGGAAGCTGCGACGTCAGAACTTGGTTGTAACTTCTATTCGTTTATCACTTTAATAGATGACTATGATTATGGTTCCACTCCTTTTTCTATCATGTTAATGCGAGTAATATCTTTTCTGACCGATGTTTAGTTACGTATGTTGGTTCCTATGCATGTATCTGTTTGTTTCTTCTGTGTGCAGGTGTTCATCCACGGAGATCGTGGAAGGATTGTGATCTGCCAGGGCTGAAGGACGGGGACATCTTCTTCTTCAGATCTAGCGTTGGAATTCGGGTAGGCTCTTATCCCAAGTCTTTCATTTCGTAACTAGGAGCTTGCGTCATAGCATTGTTTGTTTGTTGCTAGACCCCTGCTGGGCTAGTAGGGATCGCCTCTGTCCCTGGGGATTTACCTCCTCAACATTGGAACTTAACGAAACATATTTAGAAGGTCTAGGCTAGAGACGTGTTCCGCCGTCGTTAAACCTAGCAGCTGTCGTTCGCCTGTTGGCTTTAGACAGCGCTAGTACGGACTTGCGCTCCCCGTACCGTCGCGTATATAAAGGGAGACCCCTCTAGGTTTTCAATCCTTTATCCACAGGAAGCCGAGTCTGCCGCCCTATACCCGTGATACACCGAACACGGCATTCGGGGAGACTACCTACACGTACGGAAAGTCCTTGGTCGATTTCTGTTTCATTATTGAAACCAAGGTGTATATTGCAGTTCACGGATATTTGGTACACCCTTTGTGCCTAGTTTTTTTCCTGAGCAGTCATTTGGTCTTTTCTGACTCCCTAAACTTGAAAAGACCGTCAAGCGCTTGTCCTTTCACGCTTGTGTCAACTCTGAAAGAGATAGAGTCATCTTTTATCGTTTCTCGACTCTTAAAACATGAAACGGTAGAATTTCTTACTTTCCAATGTGGTAAAATTAATCATCCACGATTTCACACCTGTTTAGACATTGCTTGTCGACCGTTTGATCGTGTGTCTTAACTCGTTTTCAGCCCGTGTGTGGTTTTGAGTTTGATTGCAACTTTTTCAGAGTTCACCAACCAAGGAATCCCCTCAGAAGGGAATCCTGGTCATTTTCCTCCTTTTGGAAATGTTGGTGCTCCTTACATGGCGACGCTGTCCCTTCCTGGGTTAACGGTTGGGTTGCCTGTTTGGTTGTTCTCAACCTCTGTTGTCCCGAATGTCTCCACTACTGTTCAATCAGTTCCTCCGACGGAACAGCATCATGTTGATTCCAAGGTGGACCTCTCCCCTTCTTCGCCTGTTTCTGCGTCCTCATCTTCTACTTCGCCTGGTGAAAGTCTGGATTCGAGTAACCAGGTGGCTAAGAAGAAGAAGAAGAAGACAAAGAAGAAGAAGTCTGATAAGCGAGAGATTAAATGTATAGCTACTGTCCATGAGGAATCTCCTCTTGATAAACCTTCCAACCCTCCACGGAAAGTCAAGTTCCCTTGCTTGTTGTGCACGGGAGACCATCTTCTTCGAGACTGCCCTGGCATTCCCAAGGTACTCGAAGTATGGTCCAACGGTCGCCCACCGTTGTCTTTGGCTTCCGGGAGTCAGGTTGGGGGCACTGGTAAGGCTCCTAAGAAGCAGGGTAAGATCACCAATCCCTGTAAGTTGTGTGAAGGGCACCATGCCATTCACCTTTGTCCTTATATGGATGAAGCCAAGCAAGCCTTGGACAACCCAGCCGGTTCTACACCACGCCTTCCACCTGGTTATAATCGGCTTTCTTTGAGTCCTCCGCCAGCTGATCCTACGATTGATCAAGAGTCATCTTTGGTCGATTCCACTCCCCCAGAAATTCAAATTCACGAATCCGTCCCTGACCGACCATTGGTCGTCGGATCGGTTGAGCTGGCCCCGTCCGCGGTACACCAGGTCTTTTCTGTCGAGAGTGGATCTCGCACCCCTCATGTCCTTCTGATCTCTTCAGATTCTTCAGACTTGGAGAAAGATTCTCCTGTCCCTGTACTTCAAGAAGCTCCTCCTCCGCCTCCCATGAGGGAGGCTCCGGAGGATATCCCTCCTGCCTTCGAGATGGAGGTTATGGAGGATGCTTCTTCTACCATAACATCAGGGGAAGACCTTCGCTTGTCGATGGTAGCCCCTCCGAGTAGTTTGGTCGCTTCCTTTGACTGGAATCGATTTGCAGGATTTCGCCTTCCGTCTTATGTGCCTTTCAAGCTCACAGTGCAGGCTCTTGGTCTGGTTGTACCCAGCACCATTATAGACGAAGGTGCGTCTGTTAGTATTCTGTCTTCAACTACCTGGCAAGCTTTCGGTTCGCCGCCGCTTGCGCCTGTTACGCAGAATCTGCTCACTTTTAACAGAAGGACGAGTCAACCGTTGGGGATCCTTCCAAGGTTACCAATTACTTTGGGAGGGAAAACCGTCCATATGGATGTGATGGTCGTTCCAGGCCCCTTGGATTTCAATCTGCTTTTGGGGCGCGATTACACCTATGCCATGGGAGCGCTCGTCTCCTCCCTCTTTCGTGTGGCCTGTTTTCCACATGAAGGAAGGATCGTGACCATTGATCAGCTGTCATTCTTTGGTCCTAATGTGGCAACTGGTCTGCCATCACCCCCTCCTGGTTTTTATCCACCTGTTGTCTCTGCCCCACCGCAGGTCAACTATGTGTCTACCTACCCCGTGCCTGTGCCCAGTGATGATGCCGTCGTGCATCAAGTGCTGGGGGCATTGGGTCCTGACTTCCAGGGTGTTTCCCTTCCATCAGGAGTGGAACTCTTGGAAGCACCGCCTTCTGGTTCTTTTTGATGTAAGTCGGTCGGAGCAGAGTTCCTTGTCTTGTGTCAAGCTCCTTAAAAAAATGAAACAAGGTCGTCGGAGCAGAGTTCCTTGTCTTGTGTCAAGCTCCTTAAAAAATGAAACAAGGTCATCGGAGCATAGTTCCTTGTCTTGTGTCAATCTCCTTTAAAAATGAAACAAGGATGTCTGAGGATAGTTCTTTTAATGTGTCAACCTCGTTAAAACAATGAAACACGTTCCTGTTCAATTCGAGTCTTTGGTTAGTTCTCGTAAAATCCCAGTCGAGTCTTTCTCTTGATCTCGTAATTTGAACCTTCACTCCATCTTCCTTTCATATGGACTGAAGCTTGGGGGGCATGTACCTCGAATTGAGTCACCATGCTGGGGGCATGCTTTCTTTTTCAAGCATAGTTTGTTTCCGTTTCAAGCTTGTGTAAAAATGAAACCGGTTTCAAGCATAGTTTATCTTTGTTTCAAGCTTGTGTAAAAATGAAACCAACTTCAAGCAGAGTTTCCTGATTTCAAGCTTGTGTAAAAATGAAACCATGCCCATTTTACCTCTTGTGATGGTCATTTTATCAGCCTGTTTTTACCAGATGAGCCTTGGTTTTCTCACTCCATTGTCACTATCTGCTTGGCCGATCATATGCCTTCACTTGGTTTTTTTACCCGTTCCTGAGGAACCGCTGCTATGAGTGGTCTTGTTAGCCAGCCTCTCGACCTTTATTTTTTCAAGAGTAGTTCCACCATTACCGGAACCAGTTGCTACCCTTTATACCACTCGTTCCTCCAGGAGGAGTCATCTTTCAGCTCTTTTCTGACTCTCTAAATATGAAAAGATCGCCGAGGCCCTTGTCGTTTCGATCTCGTTAAAATGGACACGAATCGACATCCACCCAGTATAAGTTTAACCCTTTTTCGGGCTGGGATGGATTGATTACAAAAAAGGAATACCCTAGCCTATCGCGACTAGGAGGTTTTCCCGGATATTGTTTTCTACCTTTTCGGATCTGGGAAACTATTTACGAAAAGGGACTGCTGGAGTTTTCTTTTCCACTGTCTTTTCAAACTCTCTAAACATGAAAAGACGCCGAGTTCTTCCTTTGTCAGACTCGTTAAACCCTGATGACATCGGATCCAGTCGAAATGACGTTTCCGAGTTTCTCCTTCCTAGGACTCGTTAAATGTACTAGGATGGATTCGTCCGAAGGACGGATTTATATGACAAGCATATGGTATCCTCTTCAAGCTTGTGTAAAAATAAAGAGGTACTCACCGAAATGGTGGGGGAATATGGAACCATCATCGTTTTCGTGTCGGCAGTATGTCGCTCTTGAACATGGCACTTGTCTGCATTCGTGTCGGGTTGGGGAAATCTCATCTCATTTTTTCACTTTGCCTCCGTGGGTTTGGATAATCCTTTTTGACCTATCCTCTACTCATTGCCTCGTCACCATGACCTCTGATCCGTTGATGTCAAATACTGCCAAATCCACTGTCGTGCCGTCAATATGTTCAAGAGAAGTTGACCTCTGCAAATATCAACCTTCCTCTGTTTCTCATATGGTCCTAATTCACAACAAAACATTATGTTCCTCTGTCTCGTGTCGATGATGTGGGAATCATTATGGCCCACCTTCGATCGAGGTCACTTCCTGTCGACTTCAACTCATTATCCAGGAAGTTGGTCTAGAGACTCCTGATGGTACCTTGGAGCCTGCATGCCTTAATGGCAGGTTCGTCGCATTCGACGAGAGGTTTTCATTATTGGCCTCCGATCGGATGATTCTGCGGGTGTTCGACGTCGGCTCATTTATTCACACGCCGTAGATTGTACCTGGAGTACCTTGAGGACCATCGTCATTATTGGTGGTTTCTCTCGCGTCTGTTAACGGCTTTCATTATTGGCTGGTAATCAGACGATGTTCTTGCATGTTCGACATCAGCTCACACATTCGCATGCTAGAACTTGTACTTATTTGGGTCGAGATGGAGCGCAAGACCCTGGATTGTGTCTATTGTAATCCAGGCTGCGATTGTGGATTATTGTCATTATGTACGTGACTCAATGATTGGATGGCTGCGACCATACCTGAGTCTATTTGTTTGATCTTAGTTGGATGGCTGCGCCCATACCCTGGATCCGGATTATAGCATACTCTGTTCGGATGGCTGCGTCCATACCATATATGTATACATCATGTACTTGAGATATCAGTTGTATCTTTCTGCGCAGGTTTTCCGACGGCGGGCCTTCAGTTGAACATGTTCTCGTAAAGCATTTCACCCCTCTCTCTCTCGGGCCTCATACTTTAGGGGGCATCTGTTACACGGTAATTTGTCACCGTCCCTACCATTCCCCGTCCCGCACAATGGAGGACCCATTATGTGACCTGTGAACACTGTCATGCCTTGAAAACATCATCAATGCATCCCTCTGAGTATGAGCTTCATTTCCCCTTGAGACATCTCCTTGCAAAATCCATGAAAAACAGCTCTTTTTGCATTGGCGCGGGTAAACAGTTCAGTGCTCGCGCCAATCAGGGAAATCCTGTAAAGAGGTCGCGCCACTTGGCGCTCTGTCATAGAGCAGCAATCGCGCCACCCATTTTAGGGACTGTTTTTTAAATATGGATGGCGGAAGTTGAGTTCAAACAAACTCACAACCATTGCCTATCTTGAGTTGGGAGGTTTGGCTACAGGAGTTCTATGGAAGGGAAGTGGTTTTGCCACCTTCTATGGAACCTTCCTTGTTGATAGGGCCAATCCCATAATAATAGGGATCCCAACTCCCTCCTTCCCCATCTATAAAAGCTTGCTCAGATCCATGGCAAGCTAGTCTTGAAGTGCTGAAGCTTTGCATCTCCTATTCCCCAGTGCCTTTGTGCTGAAAAGAATCCTTCCTTTCCCTTAAGGCCCATTCGAGCAAGGAGACCATTGTCACGAGACTCTGGAGAGGTTTCCCTTTCCCCCGGTGAGCTTTGCGAGACGTGGACGACCGGAGACCCGCGCGAAGGAGGCTGCAGCGTCAGAACTTGGTTGTAACTTCTATTCGTTTACCACTTTAATAGATGACTATGATTATGGTTCCACTCCTTTTCCATTATGTTAATGCGAGTAATGTCTTTTCTGACCGATGTTTAGTTACGTATGCTGGTTCCTATGCTTGTATCTGTTTGTTCTTTCTGTGTGCAAGTGTTCATCCACGGAGATCGTGGAAGGATTGTGATCTGCCAGGACTGAAGGACGGGGACATCTCTTTTTCAGATCGAGCGCTGGAATCCAGGTAGGTTCTTATCCCAAATCTTTCATTCGTAACTAGGAGCCTGCGTCATAGCATTGTTTGTTTGTTGCTAGACCCTTGCTGGGCTAGTAGGGATCGCCTCTACAATGCGAAAGTTTACCTTCCTCAACTTATCATAAATATTTTTCTTACATAATTGTAAATATCATAGTCTATATTGATTTGATTGGGTAACTTATTGATTGGAGTTGAAGCTCATAGAGAAGGCCCTAAGCCCTAATTGATAAACTACCATAAGTACCTTAACAACAAAATAAATCAGATGCAGAAATTACAGACATGGGATACAAAAGGCTACTGATCATATGTTCTTGACACTTCACATGGAAAAGTGCCATCCCTAACTGGAGCCACTGTTAGGGTCATATATTTTATAGGATCTCAAGTTGATTGAGTATTTTATATTTATAATTTTACACTATAATAATTTTTGATATGCAAATGATTTCCAAAAAAAGTATATATGAAATAAAATCAAAAGAGGGTGTGTCAAAAAATGAATATGAATAAAAATACAAAAAGAATGAAAGTTGAAAAGAATAAAAATAGAATAAGAACCCCACAAAAAAAATAGAAATAATACTGGAAGTGCTGAAAATTCAAATGCCACTACTGATAAGTTAGTTTTATTTATGTCAAAATCCAATAAGATTGTATGCAACTTGTCTTAAAATGCCACTATGACTAGATTTTTGTTCAAATCATACAACTTAATCATAATTGAACAATTGTGAATTTCATGTTAATTAGGGTAGTGAGTAAGGATTTTCCAAACAATTTAATCTTGGAAAATCAGTGGTTATGTAGAAAATGAAATTGATTCAACTGTTTAATATGACTCAATAGGAGAAATAAGAGATAGAGTAGGTTATATTTTTATAAAAAATAAGGTGATGTGGGTTTGTTATCTTAAATGCACCCTATGAAAAGATGAAAAAATGTTAGCTTAGAAAAATAAATGAAATTAAAAGGGTAACTAGAGGTTGTGTTGAAGCTTTGAAAAGTATTAAAATGCTTATCCTAAGTTTGAGTTTTCAAAGATATTTCATGCATATGAAGAGAAAAGGGGTAAAATCACTTTATCCCAAGACTAAATAGTCGGGAACATGAAGAAGAAAGGTTTTGCATATCATTATATATCGAAAGTTTCATTCATAAATTAACCCTCCCGCTACCTGACAAATCCACCACATCCCATCACTTTAAAGTGCATTCATCTATCGACCCATCAGATCCTTGCACCCTCGATCTGACAACCCTCATTCATTTTCACCCCCCCTCTCCATATGATATTTATGGGCGGCGCGGGGGGAAAGAGGGTTCAAAAAATTTCTTTTCTGGCCCACACTAATGTGATGCCTCCTCCTCATTTCACAGCCCCCTCCACTCAAACTTCTTACCGCCTTAGACCCTCGCTGAAAATTTGTTTTCTCCTATGATACTGAAACATCTATGCTTCCTGTTGAGTGCCAATATTTTCAAGACAAGTCAATCATACCCGTTGCAAATTAACTCCCTTCCCACGGAAAAGAACCCATTGACACATTTAATTCATAATTGACCGTTAATCCAATGGATCTACTCCACACTCAACGAAACTGCAAAATTTTTGTATAAAACCATGCATAATCAACCTATAATCCTTTACCTTTCCTTTTTCTCTGCACTGTGTATAGTTATTCCAGGTTCACAGAGTTCTGGAGAAAATTTATTGGATCATTACCAAACTCAGCCTTTCTTCCACTGTGTCTTATTCGCCAGTCCTAGAACCTAATATAGTCCCGGCAATCGTTTCCTCTTAGAACCCTTTCAAATACCTTAAACCCAACAACATCATGCCTCCCAAGAAGTAAGGCGAGAATGAGCTAGTAAATCCATTGGCCCATCCACCAGTCGACCTAGACCACATTCCTTTAGCCAACAAAGATTATAAAATTCATGAAACCCTCTGTGAATTTGAGCTTTTTGAGATGTATTGCTGGTTAGAAGACAAGTACATAGAAAATTCTAATGATATTGTACTGTGGGAATCAAATTTACCACATTAAATTTTTCCCCATACCCATAGTGCCCCTGAATTCATCCGCAAGTGTTAGGCCTATTACATACTGAACCAAAGAGCCATAATTTCTCCCACAGGAGAAATTATGTTCACTATCACTGCTCAATCTATTTAAAAAACAATTCATGCCCCTTCTATTGAAAATGGAAGCCCTCAAAGAATTATATCAGAAGCTGGATTTTGTAAAAAGGGCTAAAACGCTTGATATTTTTCTAGCTGAAGACACCTAATTGCCTAAAGAGAATCCTCCCTACTACTCCTCTAGTTTCCTTGACAGAGAAAAATAGATTATCACCGTGATTTCTTACCTCCTTGGATATTACTATGAACAGTGGGTAGATGAGCCAATTATAGGTTTTATTTCTATTTTCTCTGCAGATTCTAAGCCATCTATCCTTTTCAATTTTAGCCAATTCATAGCAGATGCTATCCATGACCAATTTGTCAGCTTTCAAATAGAAGAGGTGTTCAAATATGCCTTTTTCCTCTAGTATATATGTTTTTATATTTTCAGGGAGACATATTTAAGTTTGCAATGCAAAAATTGGATGATGATGGCAATCAATAGCCAATAATCTTCTGGAATACCATGGTGATGAAATAGCAAAAGGAGTATTCGTACAAACAGTTCATTGAACTGTTTGTACATCCAATAATCAGTCTTCTCAACAATACACATGAGCCAAGATTCAATGAAGATATCAGAAATATTTTACAGCTATCAGATCGAATAAATACAGGTGACTGGTATTTATACCAGAACTATAGAGAGTTGAGCATTTATGGCTGTGAGATTGCTCCCTACAATCTCCCAAAATTCCTCCCAATGAGGATTTTTACTGTAGAATACATCAAGAACATTTTGAATGCTGATGAATTTCACTTTGTGTCAGCAATAAGAAGTCATAATTCAAAATTAAAACACAAATAGGATCATTTATTTGCAATAACAGGACAGCAAGGGAACAAGCAGACAAAATGTTAAAGGAAATTAAGTTCAACCTCAGTTTCACCTAGTCCTATGATCCATTAGGAAATATCTCAAAGCTAAGGGTAGAAAACAACTCTACTCCTTACATTCATATAGACAGGCCATAAATTGAGAAGTATATGAACCAAATAAAGTGGATTGAAAACACTCTTGAAGAGGTTGAGGAGCAGTTAGTCTCCACTTCTACATCATAGACTCCTGTCCCAGAGGAGAAAGCAGGAAAAATAATGAGGGAAGAAGAGTCACCATCAATGACTGAAATTTCAAGCAAGGAATTCAAGATTATGTATAGGAAGAGGACCAAATTGAATCCTAAATTTAACCCACGGAAAGTTACAAAACATGAGGTCATTATAATCACCAAGGAGACACCTGCTTATTCACAATTTGGTAGCCAAACTACTCTCTCTCCTACCACTTCAAAAACCTCATAGGATCAGCAACAGGACATTCAAACAAGTAAATTTGTCACAAGAGAGAAAGAGAAAACAATATTTGATACATTCATGGAAATCAAGTTGAAGAATGAAATCTTGAAGACTAGAACCTACAATCAATTATGGAAGCAAACTTCCATTCTCCATTAGGGGAATTTTTAGGTCTAAAATGGGCCTCCTAAGAAAATTATTAAATAATAGTGGAAATAATAAAATAAGATTTGATGATGTCATCAAATTTTAGAGGGAAAAGTGAAAAAACTACTTTCTCAAGTTATTTTCGAAAGTTTTTACTCAAATTTCGAGTGGGAGTACTCGTTGGATGAAAAATTTAATTCCTCATCCAAGTAGTACCCATGTTGCATACTTTTGATGGGTCCTGCTAGACAAAAAATGAGAAATACATGAAAAACGTGATTGTAATCACATTTTTTTTATGTATTTCTCATTTTTCGTGTTGTAGGACTCATCGAAAGTATGCAAAATGGGTAATCCTTGGATGAGGAATTAAATTTTTCATCCAACGAGTACTCCCACTCGAAATTTGAGTAAAAAATTTTGGAGATAAGTTGTAAAAGTAGATTTATTATTTTATTGTATTTTAATCTTTTTACCATTTTACTTAAAAAATGGTGAATCATCCCCTATGGTTTAAATCATCATCTCGAATCCTATTGGTTCTTATAAAGTTTATTTTTGTTGTAGATTTTTCTTACAAGGCCCATTTTAGACCTCAAAATTCCCCTAATGCAAAGTAGACTACTGTCAGCATTTGACTCTGAGAAAGGAAAAATGGAAATGGTCTTTCTAGAGGTGAAAATTTCACAACCCAAGACAACAACATATTACAAAAAGAATTCATTTGAGTTTGACATCAAAGACATCCATCCCATTGATGAAATGGAGATGCACAACATGTAGTATCCCAAAAGGGAGAATGCGGTAATGCTGAAACACAATATAATAACTGTGGCAAAGCATGGAAAATTTTAGGGGCTAATATTCACAGGTGGGCTAATTTTCCATGATTTTTCCAAAAAAAGATTCGCCAATTTCCATTTTATATAAAAATTATTCGCCCAAATTTTACAATATAAATTATTTCACATTAAAAATCGCCAACATTATATAGAGAGTATATATAAAATCATTATAAATTTCAATAATTTTACAAATACATCAATAAACATTTATAGTTTGCATATTAGGTACTAGTGAGATTCGCCAATTTTTAAAATTTTTAATAATTTTTCATCCTTAAAATTTTCCCTGCAACAAAGTAAACAATAAATATAAATCCACATCAGAATGCACAGAAATAGTTGAGCCATTTTATTATAGGGGAGGTTTAAAAGCAAGTACAACAATGCTCAAAATATGAGGCACTCAAGCCAAAGGGATGGCCTAGAATGACCCTACAATGGTCCCGCAAGAGGGACTACGTAACTGTTGGAAGGTAAACTACATTTTCCCTGCTGCAAATATTGGGACTACAACTGATAGAAATATAGAAAGTCAGATCTAGGTAGAATGGGAGCTTCGATGATGATGAAAACAGAGATCTGGGCTCTATGATGGATACCCAAGATAACCCAGAAAGGTTTTCTCAGATCTGTCAATCTAAGAAAACCACCCTCTTAGGGCTTCACATATACACTACTGGGTATGCAGATCTACTGCATAATCTGATCATATAATGGTTGCAATGATGTATAATCACATCTATGCAAGAAGGGCTAACCCCTTCACTATATCTTTGGGCTAAAAGCTCAAGATATAGCTCCTCCAAACTCCTCCACTAAAAAATATCTTCTGGATGAGAAACAGCTTCAGAAAACTGTGCTGTAAGAGAGGGAGGCTCAATAGCCTGCTGCTGGATATGTCAAATCAGCTCCTGAATGATGGAAACAGTAGATCCAATGCGAGGATATGGTCCCTCACAAGATTTCTAGCTTAAATAGTGGAAACTTCCTTCCTCCACTAGATCTACAGGACTGGACTGTGCAATCCTTGAAGGGTCTGCTACTGCATGGAGGTAAAAACCAATGGCCTAAATTCCAGATATAGATCTGTTGCTCCTGGAAGACTAAATGTGAAGAACAAAGTGGTAATATGAAACCTCCACTAGTTTCCTAGTTGAATGCTACAAACAACGTCCTGAAGATGGCACCAATGCTTGATAAGGAATAGAACTCAATAGAAAACCTTCCCAAGGTAGGCACACAAGTCCTATGTGGGTAAGAGTGGGATTCCCACTCGAGAACACCCTGTGCTAAACAACACTGCAACTTAGCTAAATAGAATAAGATTGCATGGAGATGTCACGTGACAAATCTAGATCTAAACAGATCAAAGAATAATCCAAGTATCCAAATCTACCTTCTATTGTGCCTTCACCTTCATTATACATATCATGAGCCTTCTATAGCCTAGGCCCACTCCAAAACTGCATTGTACATTTGGACATAAGTCTCCATGGTTAATTGCATTATTTCTCCATGTCCTCCATCATGTTCACATGCGGTGATCATGCTCTCCATCGTGTGTGCATTAAATGCATCACTTCCTCCACTAACTTATCATAAGTGCTTATGATCTTCTTTGAATGCACTATGATCTCAGTTGACCTTTTCAAATATCTTCATGATTTACATTTAAGATCTATGATCTTATTTTACTGTTTCATCCTCCATGATCTATCTCATAAATGAGACATGATCTCCCTTTATTTATCATTAATGGAGTTGCTCCACTACTCCATGTTTTAGATCTAGATATAGAATATTGGCATACACACATCAAAAGTGGATTTTATTCATCTTTGAGGATTCTGGGTCCCTCCACCCTTTTATTTACTTAATTAATTAAGTTTATTAAGAACTCTAATATTCCAAATCTCATGTGAAAATTTGGGAATATTACACAACGAAATAGGTGAAATGATTTCATCTACA